>CBVK0100551852.1:0-23855 GCA_900067695.1 Picea abies
TTGTAATGAAATTATTATTATAATAGATGTTAATTTTGATGAAAATATCTTGGCCTGCAAGCCTAATTCGACGTTTGTGCCTTCTTTGGCCCACGAGCCTAATTCGACGTTTGTGCCTTCTTCAACCTGTGAGCCATCTTCAGGGTTTGTGGCTTCTTTTGTTCTTGTTTCTTCTTCAGATGATGACAGTGAGGATGAAAATCCACCTCCACCTGCTCACCTTCCTCCAGATGAGTCCTTTGAACCAACACCAGCTCCAACTCCACCGCTTCCTCGATGGGTCCGTTCAACACGAGAAGCAGTTGGTGATCTTGTCAGTGGTCCTTCACATCAGTGTCATACACGTTCACAGTTCCAACAAGACTCTTCTCTTTTGGCTCAAGTTTCAAAGACTCATGATCCAAAGACATTTGCATAAGCTTCAGGTCATCCAGATTGGGATATAACAATGAATGAAGAGTATCGTTCTTTAATGGCAAATGATACTTGGGATATTGTACCTCTTCCAAAAGGAAGAAAACTCGTCAGATGTAAATGGGTCTACATAACTAAGTATGCATCATATGGAATTGTTGAAAGACACAGGGCTCGGTTAGTTTCCAAAGGATTTTCCCAAGTTGAAGGAATTGAGTATAATGAAACATTTTCCCCTATAGCCAAAATGAATTCCATCCACCTTTTTCTTTCCCTCGTTGCCTCACATGAATGGGAGGTCCATCAAATGGACATTAAATCCACATTCTTGCATGTAGATTTGCAAGAATAAATCTACATGGAACAACCTCTTGGCTATGTCCAGAATGACTCTAGCCTTGTTTGTCACCTTAATAAATCCCTTTATGGTCTCAAGCAAGCTCCCCAAGCTTGGTATGCCAAAATGGGCAACTTTCTTATTTCCACCAGATTCTCTAGATTCCATTCTGATCCTAATTTCTATACCAAGAAAGTAGGAAGACATCTCATAATCCTTGTTCTTTATGTTGATGACCTTATCCTTACTGGTAGTGACTCAAAACTTTTAAACCATGTGAAAACCAGTCTTAAGAACAAATTTGAAATGATAGACTTAGGATTTTTGCACTATTTCCTTGGCCTCCAAGTTTTGCAAAACAATGAAGGAATTTTTCTTTCCCATTCTATGTATGCTTGTGACCTTCTTTGCTTTCACATGGACGATTATAAACCAACCCCTTCTCCCTTCCATTCTGGATTCAAGCTTCCTGCCACCTATACTTCTCTCGAAGTTGAAGCCACCTTGTACCATTAGTTAGTTGGTAGCCTCTTATACTTGACTCATACCCATCCTAATATTTCCTTTGTTGTTGGTCTTGTTGCCCGTTATATGCAAACACCCCATGAAATCCATTGGAAATAAGATAAAAGGATACTTCGCTATGTATGTGGTACAGTTCAGTTCGAGATACATTACAGATCATGGGGGACTCCTTTATTGGTTGGTTTCACTGATTTAGATTGGGTCGGCGACCCTAATTATAATATCCCTAGGTCGAACCCAATTGTAATGTAAATGAGATGTACTGAAGATAGTGAGTTGTTTGATATCAGTTTTTTTGTATGAACATTTCATGGCATAACGCGCACTTGTACTGCACAGTAAAATGATGAAGTGTGCACATTCCTGGATACCATGCATAGCAACTTGAGTGTGCACGATTTTGAGGCCAGGGAGCCTTTTGTGTATATGTTGCATTTTATAGGTTGGTGAACGAATTATTATAAGCTAGGATGCTTATGTTTTGATTAGGCCGGAGAGCCTAGATGTTAAAGGCCAGTGCGCCTATTTTTTTATATGTCTCATAATTAATATAAAATAAATCATTGCGCACAGACTGACCACGATAAAAGAGATGGGGGACTAAACTCCACTAAGTTATGGAAAGGGAGGGGCCTAAAAGTTAGGGAAAAGGGCTAAGCTAGGGAGCTTAAGCCAAAAAGGAATATTATATTAATATTTATTAAATCATAAAGTATGGATAATTATTTTATCCTAAGTTCCAAAGTTGGGGACAAGTGGGCCAAAGTAGCTCCCAACATGAAAAGTGTCAAGTTGGGGACATGCATACATATTGTTGGGACTTAGTTCATTTTCCCATCTTTTCCATGATCTTTTTTTCCATCATTCCATCCATCAAGAAGTCATCCAGTCAATCATCCATGAGCATGCACACACCCATTGAGCTATCCTTTGTATATTCATGATGGTACATGAACTTGTATCCATAGCCATTCTATGTTGGTGCATCTGGTTAGATTGGGAGTTGGACTAAAGAAGCGGGTTGTCTGGCCCATGAGATATTGAAGAGGCGGGTTGTTAGGCCGGTGAGAAATTCTTTGGGTGGGAGAATTGTTGGGAATTGATTTCCTAAAGGTGATAAACTACAACTACAATGCTCTAAGACTTCCTGTCCAGCCTGTTGTTGAAGCCCGAAAAAGAAATGGGGCAGTCGAAGGACTGTTGAGTAGAGAAGGGGCACACTTCTGGGGTGGGACATGCATGTGGGGAATGAGGGATTGTAGGCTGTTAGTTTGAGTTGGCACTTGAGACAAAGTCTTTCCTATTGTCTATGAGCCTTTATCCTGGTTAGGAATCCCTTTACCCGGATGGAGTTTATTCCTAGCTCAGGGGTGACTCACTATTGAGAGGGATGAGTAGTGTGGTCTAAGGCTGGGATATTCATGGACGGTCTGTATGCAGTTGGTGACATTCTAACCAAGATAAATTCCAATTGTGTGATAAATTTGCATGTTGCATTTTTATTTATGTGCTTTTTTTTGGGGGGGGGTTATTATATGTGTAGTTATAATTGTGTTTATTTTTATGGGTATTTCCTGTATATGTTGCATGTATATGTTTACTGTTATTTTAGTGTGAATCTTTGTATTTACAGATGTATTTGTATGTTTACGTTTTGTATATAATGCTTCCGTAAGAGTTTTGTGTGTATATATTATAATAGCATGTAGTTGGAAAAATTCATGTGGCATAGCTCAATTGGATGTTGGGTATGTTACAACATGTTCTGCAGAGAGAATAGAAGGAGTTCTCTAGTGTAGCGTGGCTCGGCATGGATGGTCGAGGACGTTACAATATGGTATCAGAGATTCAATTTTCAACACTGAGCCTAGATGGGTCGAGCAAGTTGAGTTGAAGTGAAGTCTCACAGAGAATTTATTTCTAAGTGGCCAAATTTCAAGTTGCAGAGCATCCATGATAAATTTTAGAAACAACGACGCAGAATTTTGAAAGCCCCAATTTCTATTGTTAAATTCACGATAAAATTGAGAAATTCGGCCATGTGGTGAGATATTATGGATTTAATATATGTTTTAGAAAATATTGACCTGGAATCAGTTGAATTTGAAGTTACAGTGAAGCCATGTCAATTGGAGCGAGTTTTATAATTAAAATTCCCAATTCGTGAATTGAGTTTGGGAAAAATTCGTTCCAGAAATGTCAACCACAACGATTTGTTTTTAAAGAGGTTTAATTGGTTTTATCGGGGTGAAATTGAATAAATTTCATAGTTGCAGAATGTCTATGGTAGAAATTGGGGAAAAAGTTAAGAAAAATCCCCAATTTATGCAATGGAATTCACGAGGAATTGATGCGCATAAAAATGAATGTGCACGGGTGGGTGCACTAAAAATGCATTATGCACAGTAAAAGCTTGAGATATGTAAGAATTGGGAACTGCGCATAAAAATGTTAGCATACAGGTGTGCGCGCTAAAATTTGGTACCACGCGGAAAAATAGTGGTGTGTTGGTGTGCACACTAAATTTTGGGCATCGCGCGGAAAAATGTTGGTGTGTAGGTATGCGCATTAAATTTTGGCCGTCGTGCAGAAAAATGTTGGTGTGCGGGTGTGCGCACTAAATTTTGGGTGTCGCACAGAAAAATATAGGTGCACGTGATGTGCACAAATATAATAATGGCACACGTGGTGTGCGCAGTATTGGTTGAACGCAAAGAATCTTTGTTGGTGCATGCACAATGAGTATATGTTGTCGTGCGACAATCTAGTTAATGGTGCACACAGAGTATTGGTGCGTGGTGGGGGCATACTAAATGTTGGCATGGTATAACATGTAGAGTAAAATGCATGTGGAATATCAGCGTGCAATACAAAATTTGTGCACGGTACAGAAAATGCACGCGGTGGATATTGGCGCGCGGCATAAAAGTAGTGCGCACAAGTTATTGGTGCGACAAAGAAGTGATACATAGTGGTTTTAAAGTGCACGAAGCATGATTTACCTTGTGTTGTTTCTGTGCATCATAAATATGGGTTTACAGGTTGAAATTTGTGCACGGGAATTTGTTTGAAGGGTGAACAACAACAGAAAACTAGTGATTTTATGCGACGTTTTATATCATTTGAATGTCATCTTTTTGCAGCGTGTTTTTGAGGCCCTTAAGAGCATTTTGGGCACTTGAAAACCATGAGAACAAAGTGTGCCATGGTAGACTTTGTCTTTGCAACTCAAATAAAAGATCTTGGAGAGAGATTTCTAATGGTGTAAACCGTTCGTCAAGCGAATCTTTTATGAGAAAGTTACAACACAAATAGTGGAGGGTACATTTTAAGAGCCATAACTATCTGCTCCAGAATCAGACTGAGGCACAGGAGAAGTCAATGGAAATATATTGAACCATAGAAGATATTCCCAGAGCTCAATTAAATTTCTAGGCATGTTAAAAATGTTTAAGATGGAAAAAAATGTACCTGTAGCATACCAGTTACAATATGGTATTTTGGTCTGGAATTTCAGTAGGCTGCAACTAGCATCCCAGAACTCAGAATGAGGTGAAACTTGGAAAAAATATCAAAAATATGGATATGAAGGAACCCAAATGAGATCCTACAAAAATTCCAAAGGAGTAGGTGCAAAAATTCATATTACAACGCAGAGTTGTGCCAAGTTGAAAAATGAACAGAAAAATTATTGGGCAATTTTTAAATAGCCATAAATTTCTGATCAAGACTCGGAATTGAGCATGGGATCAGGCATTGGAAAGGTATTGGACAGTGGAATCTAAATATCCACCCAAAAAAATTATCTGAGCATTCCATGTTTCGGTAAATCTTAAGAAATAATTCTGATATGTATTATTGAACCAAAATGGCTCATATTTTCATGAAATTATGAAAGAGTTAGATTGACAAAGTTTTGTTGGCTGCACATTTTGTAGAGTCAACAACAAATAGATCAGTTCAAGATCATCATAGATTCCAAAGTAATGGAAGAGTCACAAGGGACTTACAGCCAAGAAGATGAGATTAGAGGGATGGATGTCCATTTGCGCATTGAAGGAACAAACTCCAATGGACATGGAGAAGGAAGGGATGAAAACATGAATATGGTAGAGACCATTAAGAATTTGTAGAAGGATGTCCAAATCCATAAATATGATAATGAGAGGCTTATGAAATCCAAGGAGCAGTAGGATGACTTCAACATGAAATTATTGCAGAGCTTGAATAGAATAGAGAATAAATTGGACAAGGAGAGTGGCTCAAGCAAATCTAGAAGTCACAGGCCTCCTGATGAGAAAAGAAGAACTAGAAGTGTTAGCAGACATCACCACCACTCCCCGAGGCATTCCAATAGGATAGTAGACACCATCTCAATTCCTTCCCCTATCAGAAAGAATAAGAGGTCTGGGGTGGATGAACTACGAGGAGAAATGAACAAAATCAAACCTCCTGCATTTGATGGTGAGCACAAGAAGGATGAAGATGAAGAAACATGGTTGTTGGGAATGAGAAAGTATTTTCAATTTCATAAGTATTCTTCTTACCCAGAAGGTATAATTTCCATCTATAAACTCAAGGGAAAGGAATCCATGTGGTGGGATCATCTTGTGCAGATGCAACACATTAAAGAGAAAAGTGTTACTTGGAGGGAATTCAAGAAGTATTTTGAGAAGAAATACTTGACTAAGAGATACTATGACAATAAAATGAAAGAGTTCTTTGAACTCAAGCTTGGGAGTATGACAATAGATGAATATGAAAGAAGGTTTCTAGAACTATTGAAGTATACCTATTTCATCAAGGATGAGACAGTTAAAAATCAAAGGTATTTGAGTGGATTGCCATCATTCATCAGTGACAAAATACAATATGATGATTCAAAGACATTGGACGAGACCATAAGGCGAGCTGAATTCTTATATGATCAGCAAAAAGCAAGTCCAACTTTCCAAAAATATTGGGAAGACAAGAAGAATTTCAAGATGGATCAGAGAAAGAAGGGATCTAAGCCACCATTATTCATAAATAATCCACAGGGTCAACAAACTCCTACAGAACCTAGAATGATTGAGACAGGGGGTCAAAGGCCAAGACAACCACCTATTCAATGTTTGGGTTGTAAAGGAGATCATATGTACAGAGATTGTCCTCACAGAGGTGAAAAAGTGAGAATTGTTCACCAATGTACAACAAGTTGAAACAGTGGAGGACATGTGCAGAAATGTACCAAGGATCTATGAAGTCCTGGACAAAAAGAAAGCAGAGTGTCAGTCATATATGATTGAAGTGGAAGGTATGATCAACAACCAAACCATTGCTATTTTAATTAATTTAGGATCTAGTCATAGTTATATAGATCCTAAGATGATGGAAAGTTTGAATTTTCCAAGAAGAAATCATGGAAAATCTTTGTTGGTGCAACTAGCTACCAGAGCCAAAAGAAAAATTAACGAAATGGTTAAGTCATGTCTTATGGACATGAATGGACTAAATACCAAGGAATATTTGAACATCTTTCCTTTAGGTTCATATGAATGTCTAATTGGGATGGATTGGTTGGACCAACATCATGCCATCCTATACTGTCATAACAAGGCATTTACTTGCTTGGATGAGGAAGGGAGTCTAAGGAAAGTGCAAGGAATTCCCAGGGCAGTAACCATCCGAGAAATTTCAGCATTGCAGTTGAAGAAATGTTACAGAAAAGGGTGTCAAATATTTGTAGCTCATATGGAAGAGACACCTAAATATAAGGTGTCAAATTTGGAATATTATCGAGTCCTAAAAGAGTTTGAATATGTATTTAGGGAGGTACCAGGACTACCCCCAAAGAGAGATATTGATTTATCTATAAATTTAATGCCTAGAGCATCTCCATTGTCAAAACTCCTTACAGAATGAGTACACTAGAGTTGAAAGAGTTGCAAATGAATCTTGAAGAACTTTTGAAGAAGGGGTATATAAGCCCAAGTGTGTCACCTTGGGGTGCCCCAGTCTTTTTTGTGAAAAAGAAAGATGGAACATTAAGATTGTGCATTGATTTCAAACAACTGAATAAAGTGACTGTAAAGAACAAGTATCCTCTGCCAGGAATTGATGATCTTTTTTATCAATTGAAGGATGCAAAGATCTTTTCAAAGATAGATCTCAGGTCGGGATACCATCAGGTAAGGATTAAAGAGGAAAATATCATCAAGACCGCCTTCAGGACAAGGTATGGTCATTATGAGTTCACAATGGTGCCATTTGGGTTGTCAAATGTACCAATTGTTTTCATGTGCTTAATGAATGGTGTTTTTCGAGAATATTTAGACACGTTTGTCATTATCTTTTTGGATGAAATTATTATATATTATAAGTCAGAGGAAGAGCATGAACATCATTTGAGGATGGTGTTGCAAGTATTAATGGAACATCAGTTGTATGCCAAATTGAGCAAGTGCTCATTTTATCAGAAGCAAATTCATTATTTGGGGCATATTATTTCAAAGGATGGGATAGCAGTGGATCCTGAGAAGATAGAAGCCATTAGAGAATGGTCAGTGTCAAAGAATGTGACATAGGTCAGATCATTCATGGGCCTTGTAGGCTACTACAAAAGATTTATTGAAGGATTTTCAAAGATTGCACACCCAATCACTTCCTTGCAAAAGAAGGGTTTGAAGTTTCAGTGGACATTGGATTGTGAAAAGAGTTTCCAACACTTGAAACAATTATTAACAAGTTCTCCAATACTAAGGACTGCAGACCCAAATGAATACTTCATTGTATGCACATATGCATGTAAAGAAGGACTTGATGGAGTCCTCAGTAAAAATGGGTTTATTATATGTTATGAGTCAAGGAAGTTAAAGGAGCATGAAAGACACTATGTCACTCATGATTTGGAGTTGGCAACCATAGTGCATGCCTTGAGGAAATGGAGACACTACCTCATGGGGAAAAGGTTTGTGCTAAGAACAGACCATAATGGTCTAAAATATTTATTTGATCGGCCAACTCTAAATGCTAGGCAAAGCAGATGGTTAGAGTTTTTAAGTGAATATGACTTTGATATAAATCATATCAAAGAGAAAGAAAACAAAGTGGTTGATGCACTCAGCAGAAGAGTACATGAAATGCATGCTACATCCATTAGCATGTACCAATCATATTTAAAACCCAGAATTTTAGAGGCTGCAAAAGTAGATTTTCTTTACAAGGAATTAGTGGAAAAATTACAACAAGGTATTTTGCAATAGAAAATTGAGGAATATAAGCTAAATAATGATGAAATTCTCATGTACAGGGGCAGAATTTATGTACCAAATTCTAATGAATTGAAAAATCTGATATTGGGAGAAATGCATAATGTACCTTATGTTGGGCACCCAGGATATCAGAAAACTATTGCAGTTGTCAAGGGCCAATATTATTGGCCAGGCATGAAGAAAGAAGTTGCAGATTTTATCGCCAAATGTTTGGAATGTCAAAAGGTAAAATTTTAGCATAGACACCCAGCTGGTTTGCTACAGTCATTACCCATTCCTGAGTGAAAATGGGAAGTTGTAACCATGGATTTCATCACCAAACTGCCCAGACCAAACAAGCAACATGATTCTATCATGGTAGTGGTGGATAAGCTTACTAAAGTTGCCCATTTTGTTCCAGTTAAGCTCACTCACAAGGAAGCCAACATTGTTGATGTTTATATGAAGGAAATTTCTAGATTACATGTCATACCCAAGACAATTGTGTTTGACAGAGATACAAAATTTACCTCAAAATTTTGGAAGGGATTATTTAATGGATTTGGAACAAACTTGAATTTTAGTACAACTTATCATCTAGAATCAGATGGTCAAACAAAGAGGGTGGATCAAGTGATTGAAGATATGTTGAGGATGTATGTGATGGATAAACCATAAAAATGGGAAGACTGGCTACACTTGGTAGAGTTTTCTTATAACAATGGGTACCAAACATCTCTAAAGATGAGCCCATTTGAGGCACTTTATGGAAGAAAGTGAAACACATCATTAAGCTGGGATAACCCATCTGACAAAGCAGTGTTGGGCTAGATTTTCTCAAGGAAATGGAGGAGCAAATGATAAAAATTAAACAAAATTTAAAGGTTGCCCAAGACAAATAGAAAAGTTATGTTGATATGGGCAGAACTCATGGGGAATTTAAAGTGGGTGATCATGTATTATTGAAAGTGAAGGCCAACAGAAGTTCCCTAAAATTGGGAAGTTGTTCAAAGTTGGCATATCGCTATTATGGGTTGTTTGAAATCCTATAGAGGATTGGTCCAGTAGCTTATATGATTGCATTGCCTACATCTATGTCTATTCATAATGTATTCCATGTATCAATTCTCAAGAAATATATACCTGATGCTAATCATGTTATTGATTGGAATGTGATCCAGGTGGAGCAAGAAGGCACTTTCCAAGTGCAACCAGTACGCATTCTGGACCGGAAAATAAAATACATTTGGAATCGAGCCATAGGGCTTGTAAAGGTCCAATGGACCTAGTACAGTCCTGAGGACGCTACTTGGGAGCATGAGGATGCAATGTACGCAGAATACTTGCATTTTTTTGAATATTTTTGAAATTTTGTTGTATATGGGTACATGATGCACTGAGGATAGTGCATAAATAAGGGGAGGGGATTGTAATATCCCTAGGCTGAACCCAATTGTAATGTAAATGAAATGTACTTAAGCTGGTGAGTTGTTTGATATCATTTTTTTTGTATGTACATTTCATGGCATAGTGCGCACTTGTACTGCATAGTAAAATGATGAAGTGTGCACATTCTTGGATACCGCGTGCAACAACTTGAGTGTGCATGATTTTGAGGCCAAAGAGCCTTTTGTGTATATGTTGTGTTTTATAGTCTGGTGAGCCAATTATTATAATCTAGGATGCTTATGTTTTTATTAGGCCGAAGAGCCTAGATGTTAAAGGCCAGTGCGCCTATTATTGTATATGTCTCATAATTAATATAAAATACATCGTTGCGTGCAGACCGACCACAATAAAAGAGATGGGAAACTTAACTCCACTAAGTTAGGGAAAGGGAGGGACCTACAAGTTAGGGAAAAGGGCTAAGCTAGGGAGCTTAACCCAAAAAGGAATATTATATTAATATTTATTAAATCATAAAGTATGGATAATTATTTTATCCTAAGTTCCAACATTGGGGACAAGTGGAACAAAGTAGTTTCCAACATGACAAGTGTCAAGTTGGGGACATGCATACATATTGTTGGGACTTAGTTCATTTTCCCATCTTTTCCATGATCTTTTTTCCATCATTCCGTCCATCATGTAGTCATCCAGTCAATGATCCATGAGCATGCACACACCCATTGAGCTATCCTTTGTATCTTCATGACGGTACTTGAACCCGTATCCATAGCCATTCTGTGTTGGTGTATCTGGTTAGCTTGGGATCTGGACTGAAGAAGAGGTTTGTCAGGCCCTTGGGATATTGAAGAGGCAGGTTGTCAGGCTCGTGAGAAATTCTCTGGGTGATAGAATTGTTGGGAATTGATTTCCTAAAGGTGCTAAACTGCAACTACAGTTCTCTGAGACTTCTTGTTCGGCTTGTCGCTGAAGCCCGGAAAAGAAGTGGGGAGGCTGAAGGACTGTTGAGTAGAGAAGGGGCACACTTACTGGGTGGGACAGGCATGTGGAGAATGAGGGATTGTAGGCTATTAGTTTGAGTTGGCACCTGAGATAGAGTATTTCCTATTGTCTGTGAGCCTTTATCCTGGTTAGGAATCCCTTTACCTAGGTGGAGTTTAGTCCCAGCTCGGGGGTGACTCACTGTTGAGAGTGATGAGTAGTGTGGTCTAAATCTAGGAGGTTCGTGGAAGGTCTTAGGCAGTTGGTGGAATTATTACCAAGATAAGTGCCAAGTGTGTGATAAATTTGCATGTTGCATTGTTATTTACGTGCTTATTTTTTGGGGGTTATCATATGTGCAGTTATAACTTTGTTTATTTTTATGGGTATTTCTTGTATATGTTGCATGTATATGTTTACTGTTATTTCAGTGTGAATCTGTGTATTTAAATATGTATTTGTATGTTTACGTTTTATATATAATGCTTCCACAAGATTTCTATGTGCATATATTATAATTGCATGCAGTTGAAAAAATTCATGTGGCATAACTCAGCTGGATGTTGGGTATGTTACAGCATGTTCCGCAGAGAGAACAGAAGGAGTTCTCTAGCGTAGTGTGGCCCAACATGGATGGTCGAGGATGTTACACTAATGATCAAAAGTCTACTACAGGTTATGTTTTCAACCTTGGTTAAGGACCTGTCACTTGGGCCTGTAAGAAACGACATGCTATTGCACTTTCTTCAGTAGAAGCAGTGTACCGAGAAATGGTAAATGAAAGTCAGGAAGCCTTATGGCTTCGACAGATTCTTTCAGAGTTTGTCTTTCAAAAGCAACATCTGACCAGCCTTTGGTGTGACAATCATAGTTCCATCAAGCTTGCCAAAGACCTAGTTCAACATCAGTGCAACAAACACATCAAGCTACACATGAACTTCATCCGAAAGTGCATTCATGATCAAGTTATTGAAGTGCTCTTTTCCCATACAAAAGATCAAGTTGCAAACATTTTCACAAAGTCTCTTACAGAAGCGAAGTTTTCCAAAATTCAATCTATGTTAGGAGTTCAGGAAGTTGTCATTAAGGGGTATTTAAAGAGCATGGAGGGTCATTTGCAGATGATCGATTGTGAGAAACTCTCTTGTAAAATCTCTTTGTAATCTTCTTCTTTTGCATTAATAAACTACTCCAAGTGACCATGTTGGTTGGAGTCGTGGATGTTTCCCCGTAGGGGTTTTACCACGTCAAAACATCAGTGTGTTGATCTTTGATCTGGTTGTGTGAGTTATTACTGAAGGTGTTCGTCCTTTGTTGGAATACCTGTGTTGTTGAACAAGCTCTATACATGTGTGGCTCTAAGGTTATTAATTTTGATGTCATGGATGTTAAGCCTCGCTTACCTTACCACGTGGCCTTTCAAATCCATGTAGAGTACAGAAAATCACCATCAAATGCATTGTAATTGATGAAGGTTTCGTAACATGCATGATGTTCCTAACATGATGGAAATTCATTTTCTCTCCGACTCCATCCCAATCTATGACTATTTTGACCGCATTTGATGGGCATTCATTTCGACCCCACAGAATTATTCCCTCTTTTCCAGTCGAGTTAGGTGGAAAGACAGTGGAGTTTGATGTTGAGGTGGTGGATGCACCCCTTGACTATAATTTACTACTAGGGTGTAATTAGACTTATGCCATGACCATATTCGTGTCATCTGTTTTCTGCACTTTATTTTTTCCTCACGAAGGGAAAATAGTGATGATTGATCACTTTTCCTTTGTGCACGCTATTCCTAATGCATCAGTTGAACCTTCAGTCCCAATGATCAACAATTATCGACAGGAAATCGAGGATGTTGGTGTCAGAATGTATTCCTGTCTCATGGGTATCTTTGATTTCATGGCACCAATCCATCACATTCATGCCATTTCCAGTAAGTCTTCATCATCGATGAGGTCCTTTCCTTTCTATACTTTGTATTTCAACGACCCTTGGACCCTACCCTCCCCGACTATGTCATATGAAAGTCAGTCACACATTGGGATGGAAATGCCACTGTCAGTGGAAGAAGTTGCGTAACAGGATATTTTTAATGCTATTGTTGACCTGGATCCTCTCTCCTCACAGACAGATGAGGAGGATCCCATTCTAGATCTCGTTTGGGTTGCCTAATCGGATTGTTTGCATGATTTCCTCGACGATAATTCACCTTCAGATGAATCTATGTTAGAGTCCATGCCTGATACTGATAGGCCTTGGGACGACATGCATCATCGCTCCTATTTCCACCCAAAGATTGTTATGATAGAACAAGATGACTTTAGATATACCTTGAGTGAGATGGTCGGTCATGCTGTGGTTTCGCTAGTTACTCATGGTATTTATGATGAACGAAACATGGTGAATATTTATCCTACCATAACGATCGACATCTCTCAAATTCATGGAAAAATTGAGAACATATATATCGGTGGGGATTGTTCGCCTAAAGAAATTCAGATCTACACCAATATCTTCAAATAATTTTGTGATGTATTCACTTCGTCATATGAAGAGATGCTAGGGGTTGACCCCAACATTGTCGAACATGAGATCAAGACTTATATGGATGCTAGACCTCTTTGAAAACATCTTAGAGTTGTTAATCCTAGGAAGTCCACTGCTATTAAGGAAGAGGTAGAGAAGCTACTTAATGTTGGTTTCATCTACCAGGTTCCCTTGACTAAATGGGTGTCCGACCCCTTTCCCATGAATAAGAAACAAGGAACCATCTATGTATGTATGGATTTTCAAGACCTAAATAAGGCTTGTCCTAAAGATAACTTGACAACTCCTTTGATTGACCAGATTCTTGAAGAGTGTGCGAGAAGTGAAGTTTTTTATTTTAAGGACAGATTTTCAAGGTATAGTCAAATTCAAATCAAGTTCGAGGATCAACATAAGATGGTGTGGTACTTTTGCATATCAAAAAATGCCTTCCGGCCTTAAAAACTCCAGAGCAACCTTCCAACACACCATGACCTTTTCTTTTCATGATATCAAGAATATTTTTGAAGCTTACCTAGATGATCTTGCCCAACACTCTCGCAAGAGAGTAGATCACTTCACTCACCTTCGATAAGTATTTGAGAAATGTCATTATTATCGTATTCGTTTGAACCCTCACATGTGAATCTTATGTGTTAGGTATAGCTGTATTTTAGGATTCTTAGTATCTGAGCATGGGATCATCGTATATCCTATGAAGGTTGAGGCAATACTTTGATTGCCTCCCCTGTGCAACATTCGAAAACTTCAAGGTTTACAGAGGAAGGATAATTTATTCCGTCCATTCATAGTGAACTATGCTAATTTAACTAAGGTTTTAATGTGTCTGTTGAAGAAATATACTCTGTTTATATGGGATGAGTGAGCCTAGGAATATTTTTATTCTCTTAAGAAAGCCTTATTATTGGCACCTCCATTGAAGCCTATAGACTACAATAGATATTATTTTCTTTATATCGCCGCATCCAAAGGAACGATTTGTATGGTTCAGGTTTAGGAGGATGATGAGCTCCATGAGCATATTGTCTACTATCTCAATCGAAACTTGGTTGGTCTTGAACTTAAATACTCTCACGTAGAGAAACTAGCCTTGGTCGTCGTTCATGTACTTCAAATATTACGACATTATATATTACTTTGAAAAAATACCATTGTTTCAGATATCAATCCATTTCAATACGTCCTCACCAGAAATATCATAGGGGGAAATACAATAAATGGATTTTTATTTTGCAAGAATTTGATCTCGATTTCACTTTGGCGAAGTCTAATAAATCGCTAGTTTTTTTCCAAGTTGATATTAGACTTCCCTCAACTAGATGAGGAAACTTTTCATGATGATTCATTCGCAGATGAACATATCTTCCTTATCTCATCTTCGAACCCCTGGTATGGATAAATTCTAATTTATCTTCAAACCTTGAATTTATCCCAACATCTGTCGAGAGACGATCGATGACATATACGTCATCGGGATAAAAATTACCTTATCATCGGTGACACTTTGTTTCGTCGAGGTGTAGATAATAATTTTCATAATTTCTTTACTCAAGAGGAAGATGAGTCGGTTCTCAATGATTGTCACAGTGGGGCTTGTGGTGGTCATTTATCTGGGCTTGTGGCAGCCCAAATAATATTGTGAGACGGTTATTTTTGGCCATAAATTTTTAAAGATTGTCTTGAAGCGATCAAGAATTGTCACCCTTGTCAGGTGTTTTCTCAGAAAATGCTCTCGCACCCAACCCCTCTTCACCCATTCATCATCGTCGATTCCTTCACCAAGTGGGGGGTATATTTTATGGACTATAACCTAGCTTCGGTTGGGGGGCATCATCATATCATTATGGTCGCAGATTACTTCACTAAATCGGCAAAGGCCATGCCTACCATTAAATACAATGGTAATACTACAACATTCTTCGTATTCAACCAAATTATAGCCCAGTTCAGAATCCCAAAAGATATTTTCACTGATCATGGAAGTCACTTTCAAAATGAAATGATGAAAGAGTTAGCATCAAAACTAGGGTTTAAGCATGGTCATTAATGCCCTTACTATCTCTAAGAAAATGGACAAGTAGAGGAGGTGAATAAATCTCGCAATACCATCTTGCAAAAACTGTCAGCCAACGTAAATATGACTAGATTTTGATGCTTTATCGTGCACTTTGGGCACATCCAATCTCAATAAAGACTTCCACCGGTTTTTCTCCTTTTCAGTTAGTACATGGTGTGGAGTCGATTCTTATTATTGAATGTGAAATCCCTTCCCTCAAGCAAGAAATTGAGCTCCTACATGACACATACGATATTGAAGAGCACCTCGTACACCTGAAATGTATCGATGAGAAGCATCGAGATTCCTCTTTTGATATTGAAGAGAATAAATGGTGTGTTAAGGTTTAGTATGATAGGTCTATTTTTCCTCGACAGTACTTTTGGGGTGACTTGGTTCTCCTGTATGACCAAGCCAAAGAACTAGTGGGGGAAACCAAGTTCAACCCCATGTGGAACTATCCTTATATCATGCAACGTGTCTTAGAGAAAGGATCCTATGAATTGGAAGATTATGAAGGGAATATGTTGGATGAGCCCAAAAATGGGCTCCACCTTAAAAGGTATTACGCTTGAGCCCTCAAGTTTGGGTGTGACCTTTTTTATACTAGTGTATCTTAGTGTATATACATATTTTCCTTTCTATCATCGGCTTGCTTATCAAGTTTTCCCTTGGTTGGAAGATGTCAATAGAGTCTTCAGTTTACTTAGGATTCAAATACAATGCCAATTGTCATACACAGAACATGGCTTCCATTGCTTGGGTCATTTAATCACCCAAGGGCCAACTGGTGTCTTCAGGTGGCATTCATTTGGAATCATCAATGAATAATGTGGTTGAGTATAGCGTCGTTATAGAACTATTACATGATGCCATTTTGCATGGTGTTTGGTCTTTAGAGGTTCTCTTGAAATCCAAATTAGTTGCATGTCAGTTAAATGGAAATTATCATGTGCAAGACCCTACTCTACTCCAGTGATTCCTACAGGTATGACTTTTGGAACAATACTTTGATTTTCTTACTTATAATAACATACCTAGAAGTTCTAATCATGTATCTGATGCATATGATAATTATATTTTATATTATCATTTGTCACATAACTAAGAAAAGAAAACACATTCGTACATGTATACATTGTAACATATATAAGTAAAGTCGAAGACCAATTTTTTTTATATATTTCATCCTTTCAAAAAATATGGTGTCATAATACAAAATGGGGCTCACACCCTAAAAATACATATATGGTTGGTATATAATATGACCACCAAATCTACGTTTATGGCACCAGATGCATATCATGATAGCACACTACTGCGTTTGCGAGACGCTGGAAGAGTTGCACCCATGCATGGGGTACACCCACCACCTGTCGCTACATAACCTCTGATAGATCCTCCACTTGAACCATAGGAATCTTATGTGTCAATAGAGACAGGTTTCCCTGTACATTCTGCAACACTCTCTATGCCTCTCCTCCCACGTGCTCATCTCTTCGACTCCTCCATCGGTGTCGTGGGAATCCATCTAGCCATCATGGACCTACATCTGCGTAACAAAGAAATTGTGAATACTTGATACCATACAAAAATATTTGCATTTTTTTATTCTTATTGAAAAACACAAAAAATGAAATATATAAAAACATTTTTTACCAATATCACCATAGGCAGAACCTGGTGGAAAATTCATGTCCAAATCTCCTCTATAATCAATCTCATCATAAGAGTAGTCATTGATGGTTATGACTTGTTGGTGCCACCAGAAAAAGAACTCATCAATGTAGGGGGTTGGCACCCTACCACCTCTTATCCACCTCATCACGTCGGTCCATTGTGACATGGATGGATCATGCAGTCCATCTAGAGTAATATGTAATCTAGGGCTCAACCCTGGAACCTGCTCAAATAAAAAGCTACAAAGAATGGATTCAAATCCAAAATTTATCTTTTTCCCTTGATTGTAATCCATTAGTTGGCTCTTTATGTTAGCCAATAGTGAGGTACACCAGTCATAAATAGTGGGTCGTAAACACTCCACCGTATAGAATATGAGTGGCCTTGATTCCTGGTGCAATGAGGCCGACCCCAAAATCCATGTAAGTACAAGCACGACGATCTTTAAGCTCAAGTTTTCGATCACCCTGATTGGGAGTTGTCTCCAAACTTTATCTGTGCCTGCAACACAGTGGGTGGAAATGTACTCCTCCATGGTTATACCACCCCCAACCCCTAAGGCCTTGAGATTCAATACCTCACCTCGGGCCTTGAGACAATCCTGTGATAAAATATATGTCATCCACTTCAATCCTCAATGGTTTTCCATCGATGTTGAAGGACCATGTCTCTGTATCCCAGTAGTTTAGTAGCAACTAGAGTAACCTCACTTGAACCCTCATTCCTTTGAGAGCCCAAAATTTATAAACGCCACATATTTTTAAAGATTTTTAGGCCCCTACATCCCTTCCCACTATTGCATCTATCTCTTTATGCTCCCTCTCCCTCCATTCAATCACCATCCTACAAAGGAAAAGCCATTTTTTGAGTTAAATCCTTTCAAAACGTGTTCACGGACTTGTACACAAGCTAGCTTGGTAACTATCGCCTATAGGGATGCATATACATGGGAATACTTTGTCTTGCCCATGTATATGGGGTCATATATGCGACCCAATGAGTTGTCCCCCACGTACACCCCAATTTACATATTACTTCGTCTAATACTAAAAAAATGAGGACTAAAACTGAAATTTAAACCATTGAAATTGAATTAGAGGAGATGGGCACTTACTTGGTCTAGACGATTTCTAATTTTGTTGGTCATAGCTCCCGTAATTGACACTTGAATATCGTGGGGAAAATGGCCTAAAATGCACTATGTGGGTGAAAAAACTCAAATGATATGGTAAAATGGTTTGTTTTTACTATTAGTAGAAATTTTTTTACCCACTTCATATAGTTTGTGCTAATTTTTTACCTTATGGACTAATAGTGCAATGGCAAGAATTGGGTTTTGGTGGTTTTTTCCGAGACTTTTTGCAGTTTCCAGTGTCATACCTCTCATTCATGCCTTCTTCAGGTATATTCTTTCATTCCGTTTTATACTCTTGCATCATCATATGACCATGATCCATATGCCTTAGGTACAAACCCATTTATTAGCAACACATAACCTTCTTACTACTTCTAGAAGTATCTTTATTAAGTGGTAGAGGCTTACCAAGCATGGGTGCCCTAGTTAGAAACTTTGTGCCATTTGGTGTCCATGCAGAAGTTATTCCATTGGACCAAGAGTTCCTTACAGTTCTGATATGACTTTGCATTCAAACCTGATATTCTTACTCACAATCATTCTGACCGTTACCTATGGAACTCCCCCCTGAGTCTTGGTTAAGCTCTTTTCCAACTCTCTAAAAAGAGAAAATATTGTCAAGTGAACTTGTCTCTTTCACACTCATTAAATGGATTTGAAAGGAAGTCTATTTGGTGTAAGTTTAACCATTTTTTGAACCAAGTAGACTAGTTACGAAAAAATAATACTCTAGTCATCATTTTCTAGAAGAGTTCTCCTGGTATTATTTTATACTTTTTTGGGCCTAGGGGACTAAATATATGAAAAGCACATTCTTTGGAGTTAAGTTTTAATTGCATTTCATCATCCTGTTTGCAGTATTGATCCTATTTCCAGTTCTCACTTTCTCGTTATAAGCCTCTAACCTCATAAATTTTGCATCATTTTCTAAGCAGAGAATATTTTATATCCTTTGTAGCTTGACACCCTCCTAAGAGGAAACCTCCCCCCAAGTGTCCATGCTCCGCATGCACTTCCTTGAATTGAGAATAGGTATGTTCCACTATTTGGAGCTAGTTTCTTACTTGCGACACTTGTTTCCTCTCCTGTATCATAGCATTTATTTTCCTATGAAAAAACAAAAAAGAAAGGAAGGAAATAATTTTATCTCATATCGGCAGTAGTCATGTCGCCCTTGAACAAAGCATAAAATTTTGAGTCCACTTTCATCCAAAGTTTGGTTTTAGAATGAACTTAGGAAGCTAAGATCGTTACTTAGATTTTACTCCTCCGACTGGTACATATTCTTCTAGTCCTTATGGAGAGTTTGTTGATTCCTCCTGCATCACAAAGTTTTATCATCAAGTATATGTTTCCTGAGTTATCCATATGTCTCATACTCTTGTTCAAAGGATGCCTATAATCCTATGTCGACCATTTCTTAGAACTCTTGCATTGCATGTTGGCCATACCCTTAGTGTATCTCAGAGTCACATGAAGCTATAGTCCTATCATGCACCCTGGTCCTAATTTTATTATGGGTAGGCAACCTTGAACCTGGAAGTTGACATGTCCTCATTGTTCACTGACTGGGGGGTTCCCCTTGTGTTCAACGGTAAGAAATATATTCTCACATTGGGATTCATGTAGTGTCTTGGATTCCATTATCCTTATCGGTGATTTCCTCGCCTTTTTTGGTAGTCTTTATTATTGTCTACTATTCAGAGGGTCTCTTTCATGCACTACTTGCATGTGGTGCATGTGAGAGACAAACAAGGTCATTGGTTCGTGAAAATCCTATTTGTCTAAGATTCTCCTAATCATCAAGCTATTTGTGTTGACTAATGAGAGATGCCCTAATTCTCTCCTTTCAGCAAGTCTCCTTCCATCGACTTCAACTCATCTATTATAGAAATGAGACCTAGAGGGTTGAAGTCATTAGTGGCACATTCTCTCACGATCAACAATTAGGAATACATCAATGTCTCTTGATCGATGTATTCTTCAAGTGTTCGACCTCAACACCCTTATTCACACTTGTAATAATATACTCGGTGACTTGATACCTGATTTCATTATTGGTAGGTTGTCTCACATTTTTTAACGATATACCTTAATGACTAGTAATCAAACGAAGCCTCATTGTGTTTGACATCAACTCCTATGTTCACATTATGTATACTTGCACCTTCGGTGGATAGTGTAAAATACCTCCAGCTTACAATAGCAATATTCCTAATTTGTTGTTGTCTTTCATTGGACTAGTACCTATATGAATTCAGTGATCATGGGAGATCATATTGTACTCCATTTTATATGGATATATTTAGATTGATTTTTAGACTGGATTCCACAGTGCCTTGCTCATGACTATGACATCCTATGGCACTTTCTATTGCCTATTCATGGCCATGAGCAACTATTTGATATATTTCCACATTGATCTGCAGTGTAATTCAGATTGGAAGCCATGTGTACAAAGTCATTATGGATTGTTACATTCTCATGAGTAGCTAGCACTTCCATCTGAGTCTCCATTACTCCACTTATGGGAATTTTAATGTATTTCGACCATCGTAGATACTCCTATAAACTCACACATTTGGGGGCATCTATTACAACAAATGTTTCCTCACCCCATGCAACTTGCTTGGGTGTCCCTTCCATTTCCCTATGTAGACTTGAAGTCCCCTTTTGTACCTTCCAGAGACAAAAAAACAAATTTTTCCACATATACGCTCCCTATCAGTTAGAAAACAAGCATATACACATGTTTCTCCACTACATCCCGCGTACATTGGGTTTGGTACTCAAAATTAAAAATTATGTCGTGTTTCCATGCCATGTCACAAGATCCATGATCCTTGACCTTCCATATACTGGAAAAGCTCTAACTCAGCCCTTTAGATCCATTTGAAGGCTATAAATTGAGCCTTATCCAAGCCTTGAAGGAGATTGAACAATTCAACATTGAGAGCAAAGACACTCTGGAGAAATTTCACTTCATATTGAGTCTGCATCCCTTTATCCTTGAAAGTATGAACTCCTTGTTCAGCCCCCAAGATCTTCGTGGTTTTTGATGGAGAACCTCATTGTCTCCTTTATATGATATTTCCTTTGGTGGAGGATTGAAGTGGTGGAGGCTCGACTGGAGGGAATTAGTTTCTCGGTTCTGATGTGTGTCATTACAGAAGTTTGTCACCTATATACTTCTGCTGATTATTTTAATAGAAATACTCTTTTCTCATCCAATTGGTATATTGCAAATATTTAAATTATTATTCCATGGGCATATTTTTCATGTATGTTAATGGATTATGCTAATCTATATGCTAACATTATATATTATCACCATATGTTTGTTTATATTGGTTGTTCAGGACAAGTTACAGGTATAAAGCTTTAAGTTGTGTGCTCAATGATGGTATTCATCGAACGTCCGAACGAGATAGGCTCTTGGACTTGTCTTGTTAGCATTTCATTTATATAGAATACTTGGGATTAGAGTTAGTTTATGTGTGTCATTATGTCTGTTGTGGTTTAAGCCATGCCATAGAGATATTTTCCACGTAACAAGAGAAGAAATAGGCATAGTTAGTATATATTTAGGAGGATCGTTTTGTCCCAGGATTCCATCAATAGGTTCAGAAATACAAAGAGAAGTCATGGCATTATCGACACATTAAATAAAATAAGTTTCAAGTTAGATATTTAGTACTACTCTATGAAAACATGTATACGAAACATCCAGGGAAGTTTCGAATGCACTGGTCAGGACCTTATGTGATTTAACAACTAACAAATACATGTGTTGTGTGGATGGAAACCTTGAATGGAGAAGTATTGGAAGGTATGGTGAATGGAAGTTGTCTCAAAATCTATAGAGACGATCGATAGGTTGCACAGTAAGCTGGTTTTTACCATGATACTTGTATTATAGTAGTTGCATCATAGTAGGCAAGAAAAAGAAGAAAAAACAAATAAAAAGTAGATATATAGAAAAGAAAAAGAGTGTTCAAATACCAAGGAATAAGAACATGCACAAAATGAATGGTCTTCACACATCAACTTAACACTGCACCAAACTAGGAGATGAGACACAGATGAGACAGGCAGCGAGGCATATAGATAAAACAACAATAAAATAGTGCACAGTTGGGCAATGACAAGACCATTAAAATAATTAAAGCATGGAAATGATGGTTACACAATGAGAGTGACGGGTCATAAAAACATCGTATAAGTCTTAAATGGAAAAAATAGTTGGAAATCATGATAGATCGACAATACGAGGGATAAATCACCCGATGGATTTTTTAATCAAGATGCAAGTATGGAACAACTTAGAAACCACAGTGGTGGATTGGAAAATATAGTTAAGGAAATATGGGACAGGTATGGTCAAAACGAAACCACAAAAACATAAGAAAATCGTTAAGTGGAAACCATTTTTTCATAGCAATAAGAGCAAAGAAGAGTGAACTAGAGAACATAGTCGAGCTACAGATTCCAAAGAACACACAATGCTAGTTCAGGAACCTATCACCCAAGAACGAATGGGGAAATATCCTTTATCAGTACCACCAGTCCCCTCGAGGATGAGTAGGGAAGGAGATATGCTTGGAAAGACTACCATCCTCAAGTTTTTGGATCATGATATTATCGATGAACAACTATTTCCAGAGTTGGCTAGGGAAAAATACTCATGTGATGAGAGTGTATCAGATGTAGAGGCTTGAATTTCTTCCAATGTAAGTTTGTATGCATATTTCAACGGAATCAGTAACAGATTCGGGGGTTATGAATGCTTCATGATAGTAAATGAGAAGGAAATGGATCAGGATCCCACTGAAATAGAAGTTTCCCATAAATTGGCTTTGTATACGACAACCAAACTCAACCTGAAGAATTTAGCTGATGTGAAAATGAAAAGGTTTGTGTATACAAATTTGCAAGTGGAAAATGTATGTGTCTTGGGAAATTGGATCAAGTTGAAAGAACATGAAAATATTGAGTTTTTATACTTGAAATGAAAAACATAAACAATCATAAACAATCATCAAAATAAACACATAACACAACAATATGATAAAGGATTTCACCCCTTTCTTGGGCTACATCTCCTGGTCCAACTTCCAATGGATCATTTTCATTATATGATCAAAGTGTTAAAAAAATGCTTTGCAATGCTCATAATGCAAAATATATTTCTCCAATGGCTCTAGAATGTCCAAAACCCCTAGCTAGGCTCTTTCTACACCTGGTTTGGTCAAAAAATGAAGAAAATATACTTCTTGGAAGTTTTTCCTCAATAACTTGTTGTCTCTGCTCACCAAAATGCACACACAGTCATCCAAAACCTGGAACTCTCTCCAAGACCTAGATTTCTTGTCATTCTGGGTGTGTGGGTGGATTGTGGGCATAATTTTCATGTCATTAGTGGAATTGACACCCTAACTACGAAGGTATTAGTTGTGTGGAGGGGTACATGTCCAAGGGATAGGATAACTGCCCACACCTATTGGCTGGCCCTCCAACTTTCCCCACACTCTA
>CBVK0100551871.1:0-21773 GCA_900067695.1 Picea abies
GTAAGAGTTAATTAAAGAATAATTGAGGATTAACTAAGTAATAATAATCTGACTGAAGATCACATTTAATGACCTGTGACATAAATTTAAGAGATCAAAAAGAAAATATATAATAAGAGTTGAGTATGCCCAGGGGGTGGCGTATGCAGAGTGGGATAGCCCAGAAATCCCGAGACGATAAAATATTAAAGGGGGACGCAGGACAGAGGACGGGGGGAGGTTGTGGAGTAATTGCATTAGTCGGCAGGGAGGAAGAAGGGATGGGAAGAGGGGGATGTGCGCACCATTCAGTGCGGATGGATGCTGTAGACTGTATTGTTGAGCCAGTTGTATTGGCTGAGAGCCGTTGCATTGTGCCGTGAGCAGAATTTCTATGCACTGTGGTATTGGCTGTGAGCCTGTTGTATTCTTTGTGGATTGTTGGCTTGCTGGGAGCAAGGAACAGAGTGTTCTGGACTGTGGCTTTTGATCAGGGAAGGCACCGAGTTGCTGGAGGTTTTGGGCACAGAGGGCCAGGATATCCATAGATATCCTGGAGCTAGGTAGTTTTCCTAGTTGGCAGGGAGGACAATAGTTTTGGGCAGTTGTTTTCCTGTTTATGGCAGGGTTGATCTGGGTAGCAGGGAGCAGAAAGGCAGTAGAAAAGCAAAGAGGAAACATAATTTAGCATCAGATCTAGGTACTTGTTAAGTTATGTGTTTATTTCGTACTGTACACCATTTAGTATTTATTGATAAATCTAGTTACTGAAGTTGTTGTTATAAAAGTCAATATTATGTTATGAAGTTTTGTTTCAGTTTACTTTCTTAAATTTTTTAGGAAACTTAATGACCCTTAGTAATATATGGGCATTACATATGGTATCAGAGCGTCTTAGTTCGAAATCTGGGGCCTAAGGGCTGAAACCAGGAGTGTTAACTCCAGCCACGCTTAACCTATAGGAGATACGCGTTCAGTTTGATGAAATGGAACTGATACATGATACAGTATAGTATCCAAGCTATTGATCATGGAAAAGAGAAGTCATAACGTAAATTTTATTTGGGCAATGTTGTTAATGAAGTTTCGGGTAGAATAGACACCTGAAACCGATGAAAATGTCGAGGGAAGCTTCTCTGGAAGGCTTGAAACTGGTGAGATTCAATAATCACGTGAACCGTACTCAATAAAATGCATAAGACATTTGTTGGACCTTGAAAAGGTCTACTTCACCTCAAACTTACCTAAATGAGGATCTTCCGATGCGCAGTCGGAACAAGGAAATTTAGCAGATTTGTATCGCACAGGAATAGTGTGAACTATTTGCCTATATTAAGCCTCGATGATTGTAATAATCTGAAAATTTCAAGAACCATAGACCCATATAAAATTTCAAATGTGCCAAAGAGAGAACTTTTTTTACATTACATAATGTTTCATGCAAATTAATCATTATCTCAAAGAAGAGATGTCTGTTACACGGGAGAACGGATCTGCGCCGTCAGATCTTGGATGAAATCTCGTCAGCCGTTAGATCTAGACAAGTTGCGCGGGGTTTAAGCCCTAGCGTGCACAGGAGGAGTCATCGGGAATTCTGAGTCATTGAGGTTTTGTGAAGTTAGAAAATAGAGACCTTGTGGTTCTCGAAATCCCGAGAACGAATCCTAACCGTTGATCTCGGCAGGACACGTGTCAGTGTTCTAGGAGGCGTTAGGATTTTACCATCGAAGATTTTAGAAGTGTAGAACCGTTGCATAAGGAAATCACGATTCACTATTTTTCGATAGGATCTGAGCCGTCCGTTCACACGGGACAGGTGTCAGGGATCAGACGAAAGTCGGAGATCGGGAAATCGGGGTCCCTGAGGACAAGGAATTCAGGACATCGTAAGTCCCGAAACCCCGAGAGTCAATTAGGACTGTCCACTTGCATGGACAGGTGGCAACCATCGAGAAACCATCGATGTTTGGCCCCGTCGGGAAATCGGGAATCCCAGGGACATGATGTTTAGGCACTTTGAATTCACGATCTGCGAAACCCCGATGAGTGGGGCCCAGTTGTCGTCACGACAGAGAAGGAGGACAGAGGCCTAGTGGAGGCCAGCTGTCAACCAACTGGAGTTTTGGATATTGGGGTTTTCGAGGACATGGAAAGCTCGCAACAGGAAATCGTGATCCGCGATTTCCTGATAAAATCAACACCATCCCTCAGTGAGGATGCATGGCGAGAGATCCCAGAAAGTCATAGTTCGACATATCGGAGTTTCCAGAGTCATGAAACTCTGGCAAAATGGAATTGCTATTCGCGATTTCCCGATACAATCGAGGCCGTCCATCTGAGGGACAGGTGGCAACCATCAAGAACCATCGACGGTTGGCCCCATCGGCATATCGAGAATCGACGTATCGAGGATTTCAAGGACATGAAACCCTTTCATTATGAAACTGCGATATGCGAATTCTCAACACCATCATAACCGTTGATCCAAGGGATGTGTGTTCAAGGATTTGAAGGAGTCGGGATTTCGGCATTTCGGGTTTCCCGCATTTGAAGGAATCACGACCGAAGAAGTGGCGAAATCCCGAAATGCGACGGGTCCAACAACCATAGTGGTTGAGTAAGGAGAGGTTTTGGAAGGTCCAACCTTGACGGGAGTTAACGACAGGTGGCATCGGATATCGGGGGATCGGGAATCCTAAGGATGTGCACTCGTTGACATTGCAAACATCGAAACCCCGAATCCCGATAGGGCGATACAAGGCCACGGTCATAGAGGCAGGTCATATGGACCAAGTGCATAGCGAAGGGGCTAACGAAGAAAAGAACCCATCGGGAAATTTAAGCACAAAATCCCGATAGGAAAATAAGTGGCCACGGTCTTGTGAACATGGTCATATAGACCAAGGTATAGTCAGTAAGGGGCTAACTCTTAGAAACTGAGCCCGTCGCGAATCGGGAATTGGAGAGGTAAGGGGATCGTGACAGTGAAAAGTTTGAAACCCCGAACTACAATATAGAGTAAAAAATAAGCCACGATAGGCGTAGGTGCCGTGACGAAGGGAGATAAGGCTGTGGATTGGGGCATTCGACAGTGAATCCTGAGGGGATCTGAAGGGCCACTTCAGCTCAGAGGAGGGGAGCTTGAGGAAACCAGACAAGCACGTGGAACCCAGGCGTGCTCGAATCCTTGGGTACTCGTTTAGTTTTTATTTATTTATTTATTGAAAATTGTGAGAAATATTATGAAATAGATTAAATTATTTAGTATAAAGAAATTATATAAATATAGGAATGAGTTAGTACAAAGTTAAAATGGATTAAATTAATGTAAATAATAATTTTAATTCAACTATGTTATTAAAGTGTAAGGTTAGCCTACCTTAAATTTTGATGTTGACCAAGCTTAGATGCTTAATCCTAACCCAAAACTGAGCCAATTTCCCTTATGGAGTAATGTCTGTTTACAGACAAGTAAAGAAAACTTACACCTAACCCTGTTTCTAAGTTTGAGTAGCACCAATTTGAAACGTCCTGGGACTCACCCTGATAGCTTTGGGTGATGCAGGTTAAGTCATACCAGATGGCCAGGACTCGAAGAGGTCGAGGCCAGGGAGCGTTGTCACCGGCGCCACCCACGCCACTAGCACCACTAGCACCACCACCACCATCGCCCGAACTAGCTCTCATACTACGCTTGTTAGAAGCTATTAACGAGACTTTAAAAGGGCGCCAACCAGCAGGGACTGAAGTGGAACCCCCACCATCTGGAATGGGTAATCCAAAAGCATCAAGGGATTCAGGGGGAGGACTTCCACCTGAAGACATCACTCGAGAGTTGCAGAAAATCAAAATTCCGAAGTTTGCCGGGGGTTGCGCCAGTGAACGTGCGGAAGCATGGTTGGAAGGCATGACAAGGTGTTTTTCCTTAAGGGACTATGCATCCAATTCAAAGGAAAAGATTGCAATTTTCCAGTTAAGAGATAGTGCCTTGAACTGGTGGGGCAACTTAGAAAGACAACTACACCTTACCCCATACACGGTATCTTGGGAACTCTTCGAGGAGAGGTTCTGAAGGAAGTATCTACCAACATACTACGAGGAACAACAAGTAGGGGCATTTCATGCCTTAGTACAAGGAAATAGGACTGTGGAAGAATATGAGATCAGGTTTATGGAACTGGTTAAATATGTTTCATATCTGGACACTGACCAATGACAAGCAGAGTTCTTTGTTTATGGATTGAACCCGAAGATAAGATCTATGGTGCGAATGTGGAAACCATCTTCAGTGGCGGAGGCGGTAGAGAGTGCGCGTTACACGGAAGAACACATAAACCTAATAAGGGGTACAAGATCGACATTTCCACATCGCCCTGGGTTCGTAGGAAAGACCCCGAGGACATTTACTAGGGGAGGGGGCTCAAGGCCACCACCTTATGATAACAGAAATGTGCCAAGGACAGTAGCTGCAGGGATTTCAATGGCAGCTAGTGCAGCATCTCGTTCATTGCCAATGGTGCAGACAGGTCCACGACCATCTCGGGGAACAACTAGTAGGGGCAGAGGTTCTAGGGGAAGGAACTCATTTCAAAGACAGACACATAGAAATGCACCGATTCCACCTGGTGTCACCTGTTGGGGGTGCGGGGGACCCTATTACCAGCGTGACTACCCAGAGTTTCAACCAGGGTTCGTGCATAATGAAGGAAAGGCACTGATGGGGAAAGCAAGTAACAACCACCATATTTACGCAGCAGTTGATAACCGCCAGGCTGAACATCAATCCACCGTAGTGGAGTCGTCAGGTACGCTAAATTATGTTAATGTTGAGATTTTGTTTGATTCTGGTGCGACAGATAGTTTCATTTCACCATCTGCATTAGAAAAGAGTGGGCTGGCAGCCTATGAGAACGATGACTTTAAGCAAGTCGAGATGGCTTTGGGGAAGAAACAAGCTGTAGGACCTAGTGTCGATAATTGTGTAGTATACCTAGGAGTGTGCACTACCAAGTTGAAGGTATACGTCACTACTCTTGGGGCATATGACTTAATCATTGGAATGGATTGGTTAGCAGCTCATCGAGCCTTGATAGATTGTTTCGCAAAGAAGGTGCTTTGTGTCAATGATGAAGGAAAACCAATAGAGGTTCAGGGTATATAGAGAAAAGTGTCATTATGCTTTATATCAGCTATGAAGGTCAAGCGATACTTGAGACAAGGGTGTCGACTTTATGTAGTGAAGGCAGTGAAAGAAAGGAAGGGACCCTCATTGGATCAGTACCCAGTATTGTCAGAATTTCAGGATGTTTTTCCAGACGAATTACCAGGATTACCTCCTGAGAGGGAGCTTGATTTTACCATTGAGCTAAAACCCAGTGCAGAACCAATATCCAAGACTCCGTATCGAATGAAAGCATCGGAACTTTGTGAATTGCAAATGCAGTTGAAGGAATTACTAGATTCAGGGCTAGTAAGGCCCAGTGTCTCACCTTGGGGCGCACCGGTAATTTTTGTAAAGAAGAAGGATGGATCCTTATGACTGTGTATAGACTACAGGGACCTGAACCGTGCTACAGTGAAGAATAGGTACCCAATGCCGTGAATAGATGACCTCTTCGATCAGATGAAGCGAGCGACAGTATTCTCAAAGATCGATTTGCGATCTGGGTATCATCAGTTAAGGGTTAAGGAAAGTGATATCCCATAAACTTCCTTTCGAACTCGATTTGGACATTACGAGTTTGTTGTAGTACCTTTCGGATTGACTAATGCCCCAGTAGTGTTCATGAGCCTCATGAACGGCGTATTCCAGAAGTACTTAGATCGATTTGTACAAGTTTTTCTAGATGACATTCTCATCTATTCCAGAAATGAAAGAGAACATGAGAAACACTTGCGAATAGTGTTGTCTTGCCTTAGGAAGAAAAAACTGTATGGAAAGTTGTCGAAGTGTTCCTTCTTCCAGAAAGAGATCCACTATTTAGGTCATATCATTTCAGGCGAAGGAATCTCGGTGGACCCAAAAAAGGTAAAGGCCATTCTGGAATGGCCAGTGTCGAAAAATGCACATGAGGTGAGGAGCTTCATGGGGCTAATGGGTTATTACCAGAGATTTGTGGAAGGATTCTCAAAAATAGAAAAACCCATCACCATGTTGCAATGCAAAGGGGTCAAGTATGAATGGACAGAAGAATGTAATAGTGCATTCATTGAGCTTAAGAGGTTACTAACTAGTGTGCCAATTCTACGAGTGCCAGATATGGAAAAGGACTTCATGGTCTGCACGGATGCCTCGAAACAAGGGTTGGGGGCCGTGCTAATGCAGGATGGATGAGTGATAGCTTATGCATCAATAAAGTTGAAGAAGCACGAGGAGTTATATGGGACCCATGATTTAGAGTTGGCATCTGTAACGCTAGCTCTGAAACTTTGGAGGCACTATCTTGTGGGTCGAAATTTTGAACTCAAAACAGACCATCAAAGTTTAAAACATCTCTTCACCCAAAGAGATCTGAATGCCAGGCAAAGGTGATGGAGTGAGTTTATGAGTGAGTATGATTTTGGTATTTCATATATAAAGGGAAGGGAAAATGTGGTCGCATATGCCTTGAGTAGGAGACCACGTATCTTCTCCTTGGTGACCTTAAAGGTTAGTCTGAGGGAACAGGTGATGGCACAACTACTAGGAGATAGTTGGTATTTAAAAGTTACCTCAAACCTCCAGAACGGGAGGCAGATAGACCCAAAGTATGAAGGGTATGATCTAGAAACAGATGGATTGTTGAGATATCGAGGAAGGATGTACATCCCAGAGAATGGGGATATTCGAAGCATCATACTAAAGGAAGCCCATAGATCACTTTATTGTGCGCATCAGGGCGTGAAGAATATGTCCATGGAGATGAAGAAACTCTTCTTTTGGGTAGGCATGAAGTGTGATGTAGTCCATTTCATCGCCAGATGATTAGAGTGTCAACAAGTGAAGGCCAAGCACCATCACCCGACAGGCCTCCTACAACCACATGATGTTCCTATGTCCAAATGGGAAGTCATCTCTATGGATTTTGTTGTAGGATTGCCACTCACATCTCATAGACACAATGCCATTCTTGTGATAGTGGATAAGTTAACCAAGAGTGCTCATTTCATTCCAGTTAGAGACAATTACGATGTTACTGATGTGGCATGAGTGTTCATAAGCGAGGTTATCCGTTTGCATGGGATACCTAAGAAGATCATTTCTAATAGGGACTCAAGATTCACATCTAGGTTTTGCACAAGTTTACAGTCAGCGTTGGGGACTCAGTTGAACTTAAGCACAGCTTATCATCCTGAAATAGATGGGCAAACTGAGAGAGTAAATCAAGTTATGGAAGACATGCTTAGGATGTATGTAATGGATAATCAAACCCAGTGGGAGAAGTACCTATCTTTGGTAGAGTTTTCCTACAATAACAACCATCATAGTTCCATCGGGATGCCACCATACGAAGCTTTGTATGGAAGGCCATGCAGAACACCATTGAGTTGGGATAGACTAGAGGACCGAGTGACAGTTGGGCTAGAATTGATTCAGGAAATGGAGGAACAGGTGATTCAGATCAGGCAGAGGCTAAAGGAAGCACAGGATAAACATAAAAGTTATGTTGATGCACACAGGACCAACTAAAGTTATGAAGTGGGGGACCAAGTTTTCATCCGTATCAGGCCTAATAAGAGTACCATACGGTTCGGGAAGGGGACAAAGTTGTCACCACAGTTTATAGGGCCATTTAGGGTCCAAGAGAAAATCGGAACCGTTGCCTATCGTCTCGTACTGCCACCCCACTTGCATAAAACTCATAATGTATTTCATGTATCTGATTTACACCATTACGTTGCTGATGAATCACATAAACTAAATTGGAAAGAATTGCAGGTATCAGACGTGGGAACCCTCACGGTTGAACCGTTACGCATATTGGACAGTAGAGTCTGACAGCTCAGAAACCGTCTAGTAGACCAAGTTAAGGTCCAGTGGGACAAGTATAGTCCGGGATCTGCTACTTGGGAGGATGCCGAGACCCTACGGCGAGACTATCCTTCACTATTTTTACCACCTCGAGAACAGGATTCTCAAAAGTGGGGTGTAGGTAACACCACCTTTTGACTTAGACAGCCAGGATTACCTGAGGCCTATACACTATATCTCCTAATCAAAGTGAAACTCTTTAAGTGATATACTTAAACTTTAAACTTCAGAACCGTAATGAATGTTTAAGTGTTATTGATGATGATGCATGTAATGCGAGCTATTATGTGAATGAAAATTTTATGAATGATTAAATGCTATTGATGATGATGTATATGATGCGGCATATTGTGAGAAACATAAATTGTTGAATGTTTAATACTGTTAGAATAATGTTGGATACGATGAAATCTATTTTGGTAAATGATAATCTTGTGAATGTGTAAAGAGTATGAATTATGGAATATTGTGAAATCTAATTCAAATTAGAAAATTTTGATGTGAATGTAGTGGTACGTGGATACCAAATTGAAATAAGGAAAGTATGCAATTATATGATGATAATGCATAGAAATATATGAGTTTGTGTTGCAGACTAATCTGCAGTAAATGGGCTATGAAATAGCCAAGTGATAATGATGATGAAAGTGGATATGTGGACCACTGTTGAGAAACATTATGGTATGAATAATATGTGGGAAATTATATTGATTTGGATGCATTGCTATGATATGCAGACTAATGCATGATTATGCTATGATTTTGGTACTAACATTGCCCAAAACCGAATAAACGATGACAAAACCTCCAGCAACACGGTGCCCCTATGTGTTCCATTATAGGGTGTTGACCCTAGTTCTATTAGGAGGGGTGGAGGCTTTTCCCACCGTGTATCCTCCATTATAGGGTGTTGACCCTGGTTCTGTTAGGAGGGGTGGAGGTGTTTCCCACCGTGTATCCTCCGAAACCTGAAGTCCTGGGAGGACGGTGCTGGTTCACGCTCCCCAAACGTGTGATGAGGACTGTCAGTTGCCTGCTAGGGAAGCTTGGTCGAGATAGAAACACTTCCACTTACGGGTTCTATTTGGAGTTAGGACAATATAGTTGGCGCTCCAAGATAGTCTAGTAGAGGATGAATAGGATAGGAGACAGAAGTAGGTTAGGAAGGAAGGATGAGTAGAATAGTTGAGACTTATGGAGATCTATCTTGTGGTGGAATGTGATGCCGTCCCTTCAAAAAAAAAAGAAGAGAATGTGTATATATGAATATTCATTATTGTGTAACTAAACTACAGTTGTTTAAAATAAATTACTGAATTGGACAATTGTAATAAAAGATTTCTCACACAGATAAATGATTGTTGTCTTTTATAAAAGACTAGCCTTGCTGACTGGATTGAATGCATACGTACATTATTAAAGAATGACAGTTTGATTATTAGTACATGCACGAGGTTTGCATGTACTAGCTACACATGCATTCCTTGTACATATACATTAGTATGTATGGACTTCTTGATTTACTTACCGATATTGTCAGTTACTTGTTGTGAACGTATGAACCATGCTCTTCTCCCTTGTACCATCCAACACCTTAACTTCGGGACAAAGTTTCTTGAAGGGTGGGTGTATGTAATGAACCTAAATTGATAAATGATTAAAGATAGTCTAGCAGAGGAAAGGATAGGATGGAATATGGCAGTAGGTTAGGAAGGAAGGATGATTCGATGTTAGATGAGAATACTGATTGGGGATTAAAGATGCCACTATTGTCTACTCACTTGTTTCCTACCATGTTTAAAACCCTCTTTAATTTCCTAATGGTATTTTAAGTGTGACAATGAGTTATTTATGAATTAGTATAATTTAGTTCGTTAAAGATTATTAAACGATGCATTACTTGATTTGTTGTCCTACATGTCTTAGTGATCATATAGGAACTATGCACTAGAAACAGTGATTGTTTATCATTAGTACATGCATGAGATATGTGTCCGCTAGCTACGCACACATATTCTACCCATGTACACTAGTATAAGTAATTAATGTATTAATTATTAAAGTAAGTTATTAACTATTTAATTGAATGTTTATTGAATATGTAAATTATATTGCATACAAATATCTAGAAGCATTAAATACTTCTTGACTTTGATAAATAGGTGGGTGTGATGAATTAAATGAGAATGGTGGAGTGTTATGTACATTTTGGAGAAAGTAATCAAATAACATTTATTATCTAGCATGAGAACAAAGACTTTTTATTTTATTTATTGTTGTTTAATACAAGTCATTTATATTTAGTTTTATTTTAATATTTTCCCAAAATATCTAGATAAGGGAGGTGGATGGATAATGATGAGGTGGTTGAGGAGACTTGGGGAAGTGTGTATTGAAACTTGATAAATAGGGAGAAGATGGAGAGGTTGAGGCATGATGAGAGGTTGTGACATTTTTGGAAGAGATGATTCTTGTGATAGTTTCCTTTGAGCATTTGTGCTTTGCTGTTCTTGGGGTCACGGGCACGGAGGACCAAGAAACCGAAAGGTTTCTTGGAGCTAGGAAGCCGGCTAGGCTCCTAGTTGGCAGGGAGGATTCCGTTGTTTCACTCTGGGCAAGCGGGAAAAGAATACTTGGAAGCGCCCAGGACTACAGTACAAACGGTGAGCTTCGACAAGCTAAGGATGAGGTATTTTTCAGTGATATTTTGTTATTGATATTTTGAGTATACTTATGTTTTAAGTTCTTAAATCTTAAAGTTAGCCTACTACTTATTTTATCATGTTATTAGATTTATCATTGAGAAGATGTAGAAGAAATGTGTAAATAAAAATCAATGAAATAATGCTAAAACAAAGTTGTTAATGTGCAAGTGTTAAAAAAAATAAAATTGTTAATTGCTTAGCATCCTGTGGATGGGTGTTACATCCTTGTGGTAAATGAAAGGGAGTATCGAAAGGTATAGAACACCTACCAATGGTGAAAGAGTTTGCAGATGTCTTCCCAGAGGAGTTACCTAGGATGCCACCAGAGAGGGAATTGGAGTTTACCATAGACCTAAAACTGGGTACTGAACCAATAGAGAGAATGACTTATCGTATGTCAACCCTGGAGTTACAGGAGTTGAGAATGCAATTGAAGGAGCTACTAGACCTGGGACTTATACCTCCAAGTGTGTCACCATGGGGACTGCCTGTTATTCTCATATGAAATAAGGATGGGTTGTGGACACTCTGCATTGACTACTGCCAATTGAACAAGGCAATGATCAAGAATCAACATCCCTTGCCGAGGATTGCTGATCTGTTTGATCAGATGAAGGGTGAGATGATGTTTTCAAGGATCAATTTGTGATTAGGGTATCACCAATCACGGATCAAGGGGATGATGCCCCTAATACCGCCTCTAAGATGAGGTATGGACATTACAAGTTTACTGTTTTACCATTGGACTGACAAACCCCCCTAGGGTATTTATGAGTTGATGAATGGGGTGTTCTGCGAGTACTTGGACAAGTTCGTCCAAGTATTTATTGATGATATTATGATTTACTCTCAGACAATGAAGGATCATGATGAGCACTTTTGCTAGGTACTATAGTGTCAGCGAGAGCACAAAGTGTATGGGAAGTTGTCCAAATGCTCTTTTTATCAATCGAATATTAGCTACGTAGGGAATGTCATCTCCAACGAAAGTATCACCATGGATACAACAAAGGTTGAGGCTATTATGGAATGTCATGTGCCGAAAAATGTCTCAAAAGTGTGTAGCTTCATGGGTTTAGCAGGATACTATCAATGGTTCATCGAGGGATTTTCAAAGATAGCAAATACGATCATGAAATTGCAGAAGAAGAAAAAGAAGTTTGTTGGGACCAAGAAATGCGTGGAAGCATTTTGGAGGCTCAAAGAGCTGTTGACAACAACACCAATATGAAAGGTCCCAGATATGGATGTAGACTTCTTGGTATGCACTGACGCATCCAAGGAAGACTTAGGCGGAGTCTTGATGCAAGATAGTCGAGTGATCACCTACATCTCAAGGAAACTGAGAAGGCACGACGAGAACTATGCAACGCATGATTTGGGGTTTGTTAGCCATTGTTTTTGCCTCAAGAGTTTGGAGGCACTACCTTATTGGACGAAATTTTAAACTATACATGCCACTGTTACTACAACACATTTTTATGCAAGCAACTTGAACATGCGACAACGATGTCGGTTGGAATTGCCTAGTGAGTACGATCTCGAGATTTCTTACATGGATGAAATAGTGAACAGAGTGGTCGATGCGTTGAGTCGGAGACCACACATATTTTTCGGTCATGACTCCTCAAACAAATCTATGTGAAAGGATTATAAATTTGCATGGCAACGATGATTGGTACAAGAGGTCAAGTATTTTATAGGACAAAACACAATGATGGTACCAAAATTGGATGATTACTATGGACAACAATGGATAATCGAGATTTATGAGTCAAATTTTCATACCTCCCAATGAAAAGTTGAGGATTTTGATCCTACTAGGCTCATAGAGCAGTGTATATGGCTCATCCTAGAGTCACGAAGATGAGGGCATACCTTAAAACCCTTATTCTTCTGGAAGAAATTGAAGGCAAACATAGCCAACCATGTGGCTAGATGTCTAGAATGTCAGTGGGTAAAGGATGAACATAGATATCTAGTAGGACCACTACAACCACACGCTATTCCAGAATCAAAATGGGATGCCATTTTGATGGATTTTGTTGTTGGATTGCCACTAACGGTAAGATAAAACGACTCAATTTTTGAGGTAGCCGACACTCTGACAGAGAGTGCTCATTTTATTCCTATGCGTAGGACATATCAGATACTAGACCTAACTAGATTTTTCATCAATGATATTGTGAGGCTGCATGGCGTGCCTAAGAGGATTATATCCGATCAAGGATTGGTGTTTACAGGACGATTTTGGACTAGTTCCAAGAGGCCTTGGGAACCCAAATTAACATTAGTACTGCATATCACCCAGAGACAGATGGGTTGACCATATGAACAAACCAAGTCTTGGAATACATGTTGCACATGTCCCTGATGGACCAAAAAAATCATTGGGAAGAATTCTTGTCATCGGTAGAATTCGCTTATAACAACAGTTACCAAAGCACCATTAAGTTGGCGTCTTTCGAGTTTCTATACGGGTGATCGTTTCGGATGCCTTTAAGCTAGGATTAGCTTGAGGATAGGGTCTTGGTGGGACCAAAAGTAATCCAAGAAATGGAAGATTAAATGAAAACTATAAGACAAAGGATCAAGGAAGTGCAAGATTGGCAGAAGAGTTATGTCGATGTGCGTCATGTCAATCGTAGTTACGATGTGGTGATCGAGTATTCTTGCAGATGAAACTGCATAAGAGTTCCATTAAGTTGGGAAAAGGGGGTAAAGTATCTCCTAGGTTCATGGTAACCTACGAGATTGTGGAAAGGAGAGGCACATGGCCTATTGACTAGCCTTGCCTAATTCTTGAGGCATATGCACGATGTCTTTCACGTCTCTGTTTGAGACATTATGATTAGTGATCCTACACATGTTTTGACTTGAGCATATTGTGGGTGTCAGATGAGGGTGTGATCATGGCTAAGTTGATTTGAATCCTAGATCATCACACTCAACAACTATGGTGTTGAAAAGTAGATCAGGTCAAGGTCCAGTGGGACAACTATAGTCTGCACTCGACAACCTGGGAGGATGCATATGATATGTGCCAGTAGTTTCCATTTTTGTTTGATAGATAGAATTTTGACACTGTGATACACATTATTTTGGCACTTATATACTGTGAAAATTCAAGACGAAGTTTCAACCAAGAGAGGGTGTATGTAACATCTCACTCTTGCGCACACTGAGTGAACTTATTCTTTGAGGACACTTTCTTGCAAGTGATCCAAATCATTATACTATTGGGAATTTGATTATGATTATGAGGCATTATGGATACAATGACATGTTATTTTACCCTATTGACATAGACAGGTGCGATTGACTTGGTTCTCCTGAATGTGTAGGATTTTGGACCTCGAGGATGTAGAGGCATTGATGAAACCCTTGGAATCTGGATCGAGCCAGGGAGTGGACTATTGGTTTTTTTTGTTGTATATATGACATATGTGCATCTGATTAGATGTTATGGTTATGGATCTCATTTCTAACATGATTCGTTGATGATGCAAGTTGACGATAGCTTGTTGAACAGACTCACATGTGGAGTAGAGGGGTCACGCACAACTACCATAGATGTTGAGGGAGAGGTGTGGACAACAAACCTACCACAGCCTACTAGCACTCTTTCCATGGCTCGAACTATAGGTTAACGACTACCTATTTCAAGAAGAGCCATGATGCCATGAGGGTAGACTACGACAATCAGTCATGATGATTCTAAGGGTCTCACAATAAGGCACATGCCTTATTCCTTAGATGCCCTTAGTCTCCCACAAGATCACCTAGAGGAGTATTGACTCCAGGGTTTTTTTATGTTTACCAAGTCAGTGAAGAGGCGAGTGGTACCCTTCGAGAATGTAGTGCGTCCTAAAGGGCATGTCACACAAGAAAAATGGAAAGAGGTGAGTGGCACCCTTGGAGCATGTAGTGCATCCTAAAGGACACATCGTGCAAGAAAAATGGAAAGAGGTGAGTGGCACCCTTGGAGCATGTAGTGTGTCCTGAAGGGCACGTCGTGCAGGGGAAACAAAATGAGGCGAGTGGCACCCTTGGAGAACCTAGTGTGTCCTAAAGGGCACGTCATGTTGTTAAATAATAAATGAATAAAACTAGATGGCATTAGAATGAATAATGTGATGAGAAATATTTAAAACAATTTCCCTAATAAAATCTCGCCCAGCCTAGGAAAATAAAATCTAGGTCTAATTGATACTTGTGATAAACAAAATATGTATATTTATATAAAAAATAAAAATTAAAAAAAGGTGAATAAATAATAATAATAATAATCATTAATCATGTGACGAGAAGGGGGTAAGCAATTCAATTCATTTATAAAAATCTTTTGGGGATAAAATTAAAGAAAAGGGGAAATAATTGTTTTGTTACATAGGTTAATTAACAATTTAATAATTAAAAAGAAAAAGGGGAAAAAGGAAATTTTCTATGCTTGACGATTTGAGTTTTAAATGAAAAGGGAAAGGGGGAAATTTAACAGAATTAGGAAACTAAGGAAAAAGGGGGAAACATAAAGACAAAGTAAAGCATAAGGAAAAAACAGAATGACTAACTTAGTAAGGTATCTAACATTTAAGAACTTTCTAAATTGAAATCAACTAGTAAATTAGTAAGGGGGTAAGTCATTAAAATGTGTAAGGGAATATGGGGACACCTAGGAGCAATTCTAGGAATGCTTTTAGGAGGGTGAGGGAAATAGGAGCATTTAGATAATTAATGAAATTAATTTCTGGTGCAACGAAGGGAATGGGTGACACATGTATGAGGAGGATTTTTCTGAATTAAATTATTGAACAATAAATTAAATGACAATTTGGGAAAGAAGTGACTTAGACATTCTATATAAATAAGAGAGGAGGAGAAGGATGGATCTCCTCTGTAATGCATAATGTTACGCTACAAAATTTTAGACTTAACTGACTTAGCTTGTGGGAGTTGGGATACCCAACTCGGTGAGGAGTGGTAGCTCGGCCTTGTGAGGCAATTTCTTCTCCAGTTTAGTGTGTGTGGCCCCTTTGTGGCTCGGGGGGATAAGGGGGAAGAAAACTACCCCTAGCATTGGCTGGGAGGTATCAGTGAAGTCTCATTGGTAGGAAGGAGGAAGCTGCACAAAGTGTGTGGGACAATGAATCAGAGCGGGCAACTTAGGCTATGGTACGCTTGCTTGTATTCTGCATGGTATATTATTATAGACCTTATGCTTTCATTTCTATTTTTTTTTAACTGTGTAAAGAAGGTGTTTAACTTAGCAGTTTAATAGAGAACTTACATTCCCATAGCCTTAAGCTCGCTGCTTGACTTGATTCCCTTGGAAATCAATCCTTGAATGTTGTGATTGTCCTATGGTTTTATTGATTTTGTGATGATTTTTCACTTTTTACTTCACCCTCATCCCTAGCTCATTAGTCCACACCTGAGCAGTCAACGAGGAGCTAGATCGACGACTGTCACTTCAGTGTTAATAGACCTATAGATCCTAATGCCCTACATTTCTATGCATGGATGATCTCTGAAGGATGTGTTTGCCCAATCGTCTACCCCTATTGATTGTTCTTGGTTGATTGTTGATCATTGCGCCTTTTGTTAATTGAGTACCTCTGCGTCTGATTTCTTAAACTCTGAAAACCATGGCATTTCGTTGAAGGATTATCCCTGTTTTTCCTTGATTGATAACCTATGAGTTCGAAGGCCCAATATCTATGTTTTGGATTGCTTGCATTTGGATTGATAGCCTTATTGAACAAAAGCATGGTTTACTATGGATAGCGATTCAATCTTAAGGATTGCATTATCATGGATAACAAAATTTTATATGCCTAGATTTGTTGATATGTCTGCACTCATTTTTATGATAGGGTTGCTATATATATATATATATATATATATATATATAGAGAGAGAGAGAGAGAGAGATCTTCAATTATATACATATGACTGTGTTTCTCTTATTTACACAGCAAAAATTTTCTCGTGTGCTTGATGGATTGGTAGTGGATCTGCTTGCGAGTTTCAGTTTTCATTTCACATCGATTTACCCTTTTTGGTTATCCATTTCCATTATTTTCAACCACGATCTTCCACACTTTCAACCACACTTCTTCTCGGCATTTTCCTATTCATCTTTATGACTACATTTTTATATTTTTAATTATCTTGCGACTGCTAATTGGGACTGTGTTTTTCCTGGATGACAGTAAGGCTATGCCTTGGAACACAACAAAAATTTCCTTGAGCCCCTGCATCCTTTTTACAATCCTTCACCCATGAAATCCCTTCCTCTGTGATTTTTATGTTGAGGGTGAATGTGCTCTATGTTTAATTGTTTGATGGTGAGTTTACTCGATAAATTTAACCTTTATTTATACAATCGTAGACAACGAGTTTAATAATTCTGAGTGTGACTATGACTGTTGTATATATGTGTGGAATGCATTTTTGTCATTGGAAGCTTAGTATTACAACAATTTTTTATGATATCCACAACAATTCTCCACTAATGTCTTACTGCAATTTCCCTTATGATAATCCCCTGTGTGGGCTGGATAATTTCGGCCTACTTCAAATGATAAATCCTTGCCTTGGGTGTTCAATCGCAGCCTTATTAACCCCCACATCTTTAATGTGCTAGGCAACCCCATATTGGTGTTTCTACACAGCCTTCGTGGTGTTTTCTGCCCAAGAGATTCACTCCCATTCTCCCATCAATGAATATATTTCACTAATAGTTTACTTTTATTTTTATAGTTTATTGGTGGTTAGTTAAGAAACTGTTCCATAAGATTATACTATTTAATAATCAGATTGTGTTTTATTACTTGGACAACTTTGGAACCTGTATCAACGGTTAGTTAGACATCAAATTCTGACGATATACTTTTTGAGATAGTGAATTAATGCATAAGTATTCCTTAGACATTGATTTCGTACTTGATTGAGAGTGTCTCTCTACATTGAATTACTTGTTGTCAGATAGAATTTGGTGACTATGAATTTGCATTTTTTTAGGCAGTGATATTTCTTGTCATTGTCATCGACCATCTTTTTCTACAGCAAGTTTTACCATTAGTTATGGTATTACCTTTCACAATTACAATGATATATACAGACTAGACATTTAGCAATTCAAATGCATTCCATAGGCATCAATCATATCTTGTTTTCTCAGTGGAAAAGTTAGCATATTCAAAGGGGGTTTTATATTGTTGAAGGGAAATTTCTTCTACTGTTTGAGATGAGAAGATAGCGAAGTCCTCCCTATGAAATCACCCATCCGATATCGGATTTGCAATTTGTGCAAGGATCTAAATGTTGATTTTAATTATTTTATGTACGGGACAACTTGATTGCACGAGCAAGTTATTGTGTTTTTGAGTGTCATAGTGATCAGATTCCCTTAAATCTTGTTGATTGGTCGGTTGGGTGCTAGGGTTAGTCACCTTGTGTGTATTTAGTTAATTCAGACTCTTAGCATGTTCAATTATCTTGGGTCATTGGTCCAGTTAGGCTATATTGTGCCATGGTTGTGGTCACACCTATCACACAGTGATGGCATGATTCCTGGTTAGGGGATCATTGCACGCCCTATTGGAGGTGAATGATATCTTGATCATTGTTTGTGCTTCCCGTTGTGGGTGACATTCGTCATAGTTGTTGTTGGTATTAGGTTGTAACGTCTTAAGCGTTGGGTCTGCATGACATATAGGTTTCTAGTTCTTGTTCTTCAAAGCCACTGTGTCAGGTGGTTGATGTTGTCCTTTAGCTTGTAGGCATTGTCATGTTTGTGTCCGACAGGTAGTTGTTTCTATCTATTGATTTACACATTTTTTGCCTAGTTGCTCTTGGGATATTGCATAGAGTCGTAGTTTTCTATTGCATGAAACTACGTGCTTGTGTTCATCATCAGGTTGTGTGGTTCATTTGTTTGTTGTCATCGCCTTCCTGCCTGAAACAATTAAAAAAAAAATTACACTACCTTCTTCGCTTGTTGTCATAATGATTGGGGACTTCACAGAAAAAGACAAAGAATGGTCTGTGTGACGTTTGGTTCCAAGCATTGTGAATTAAATTTTACTTTGGAGTATAAAATATCATCACTTCTCTTATTAACAATTGTTTGATTTTGAAAGGTGGGTCCCACCTATAATTCACACCTCATAGGACAGAGAGGTGAAGCCTTCACTAATTTTGAAGTGTCCAAACATTTTGAACAATCAATCATACCCTATTTGTTCCAAGAAATTGGTTCAAACTTATAAAGGTGAGCACCACTTTGCGCTTGGTTCATTGAATTAAATACAACGTATACATTTGAAGGTCACTCATATCATACTCATCCAATATTCGATTGAGATATTTAGAGTGTTAGAGAATAAAGAGTATATATCAAACACTCAGTGGGGAAGTACCCTTTGGGCCTTTAATAATACATTTTGTGATTATCAACTCGATGACCTTCAAATAAGTTATATATAAAAATAAATAGAGGTGTGAACCCCACCCTAATATCATGTATTTAATCCATGAAGGGATGGTTCATTTAAAAACAATTCACATGAAATCTCCTAAGCTCCAAGTGACTGCTCAAGTCCTATAGGAATTGGAAGGCTAATCAAGCCTAGAGTAAACAACATGGATTTAAACTTTAAGAAAATAAAACCTTTTAAATATTATTCAAAGGTCCTTCAACTTCCTAATTAATAAGTGAGATCCTTTTAAAGAGGTTCTACATGAAAGATTACTTTTTTAACTGAACACTTCTCTCCCTTGGATTTAAAGTAAGGAACATATACCAAGAATAGGCTAAAATATTATCATTTTTTAATCTAAATAAGTAAATGGATGGAAGGATGATTTAGAACTAAAGAATTCAAATATGTTTCAATCAAAGGTGGAGGCTTTGGGATTTCCTCCATCTTTTCTAATAACCATTCCCAACCTCTATTCCCATATCCATTTGGATTTATTAAGAAAAATAAAGTATTTAAAACATGATTGAAAATCAATATTCTTATAAGGAAATATCTATAACATATGTATTTCCTAATTCAAATACAAACCATTAAAGGAGATTTCTTATTTGAGTACATTTACTTCCATTTCAATGTTGTATAGATCTAGTATTTTGTGTATCCTTTTGGATTCTCTTAGTGTTCCATTATTGAAAACAAATACATCATCAACAAAGAAAAGGTGAGATAAAAACAAGGCCATCCCCTTCCTAATTCAAATACAAACCATTAAAGGAGATTGCTTATTTGATTACATTTACTTCCATACTAGTTACAATGTTGTATAGATCTAATATTTCATGTATCCTTTTGGATTATCTTATTGTTCCATTATTGAAAATAAATACATAATCAACAAACAAAAGTTGATATAAAAACAAGGCCCTCCCCATATTGACTCCTATTATCATTGCCACTCTCTTGGCTTCCAGGATTGCCCTACTAATCCCTTCAACAATAATGAGAAAAAGTGATTAAGACAAGGGGATTTCTTGTCTCAAACCACTTAGAAAGTTGAAAATATTGGATGCTAAACCATTGATAAGGAATATAAATAAAGTAATGTTACACACCCCATGAAATATCTAATTCATAGTAGGAAATATAAGCCCAACACGAATGAGACACTACTACATATGGGCGTATTATTCCATGAAATTTTTCCATGTTTCCATTATTTTCATTTTTTTTTTTAAATTGGGCAGGATTTTCGTCGCTATTGCCATGAAAGTTCGTCACTATAGTGACAATTATTGAATACATCAAAAAACATCTGCTAACACACATGATTTGCAACATCTAGTTGACTTTTTGCGGGTCAACTCAGGCATTTCCGTTGCTATATCGTTGGTTGCCCATCTTGCTAAATCGATTTTCCTAGACTTTTACCCCCACTATTTACCAACTCCGTTTGCCTTCCATTTGGACTCCCTTCTTTGATGTGGGCTCTCCCTCTTGCCATGCCTTTGGGCGCCTATCTTTTCAACTCGCCTTGGTGTGCCATAGCGAAACCCCATGTTTTTGTTGGCTTTGGGAAACCCCATGTTTCTTCCCAGATGTGAGTTGTGTCATTGGATCCTCGATTTTGTTGGTTGGGTGATCCTCTTGCTTACTCATCTTGTCTTTGGGTGCCCCTCTTTCCAACTTTCCTTGTGTTTCCTCTGGAAACCCCAAGGTTTTTTCCCACCACACCTGTGCCACTAGCTCTTTCGGTTTTGTTGTTTGGCCACTCGTCTTGCCAACAGGGCTTGCCTTTGGGTGCTCCTCTTGCAAAATTTATGCAACTTTATGCAACATGCAACTTATGCAACAATGCAACTTATGTAACTATGCAATTATATGCAACTACGCAACTTATGCAACTTTATGCAACTACGCAACTTTATGCAACATGCAACTATGCAACTTATGCAACTTTATGCAACTATGCAACTTATGTAACTTATGCAACTATGAAACTTATGCAACTATGAAACTTTATGCAACAATGCAACTTATGCAACTTTATGCAGCATGCAACTTATGCAACTTATGCAACTTTATGGAACTTATGCAACTTTATGCAACATGCAAATTATGCAACAATGCAGCTTATGCAACTATGCAACTATATGCAGCTTATGCAACTATGCAACTATATGAAACTATGCAACTATATGCAACTTATGCAACATATGCAACTATGCAACTATATGCAACTTATGTAACTATATGAAACTTATGAAACTATTCAACTATATGCAACTATATGAAAATATGCAACTATATGAAACTTTATGCAACAATGCAACTTATGCAACTATATGCAACTATGCAACTTATGCAACTTATGAAACTATATGCAACTTTATGCAACTTGTTAGCGATATTTCTTGTAAGGGGGCTAGAATGCAAAAGAAAGGGTTAAAAATCCTCTTGTCCTAAGTTTTAGGTGATAATGCGCCCATGGTAAGTCATGAGCAAGTTCGAGCGGCAGCAATTCGCGCGCCCAGATCAACGACACGTATTGAATTCCAGATCCCCCCCACCTTTCTACCTTTAAGCGGGGGGGGG
>CBVK0100551894.1:0-12496 GCA_900067695.1 Picea abies
TTCGTCCCTCTGTCGCATGAGAGCTTGCTCAAGCAACATATTGATAGAATATTTTTCTCTGTCATTTTTATTTTTTTCTACCATGGAGGGTTTCTTTGGTGTATGAAAGAGATTTTCCTGAAGAGATACAAACTCCAGACCCAACTTGATATACTCATACCTCATCGGGGACATGCACTGAAAAATGATCAAGATCATCCTGCTCTGATATAACTGATCCAGATTATTTTCGGCACGAAATGAGAGTGGAGATATAACACAAAAATATATAGAGATATTGCAAGAGAGCCAGTAATATCATAGATATATATCTGATATATAACAAGAGGCACAGATATACAATAATGCACAATTTCTATTAATGAGCAAAATGTACAAAACTGTAAAAATACATAGTGAAAGACTCGCTAGAATGGTGGAAACTTATCTCTGAGAAGAGATGTGAAGGCTACTCACATTCACAAGAATATGATTGTTACAATGAGGCTCCAAAGGCTTTTTAAACATAAATAAAATATAAAACCCTAACACCAGAAGATGAAAAAACAATAGTTTTGTGGATCCTGTTTTGGGTAGTTTGGTGTATCAACTTCCTGGGGTCGTAACTTTGGCATACAATATTCATTTGAGGTGCACAATAAATTGTTGGAAAGGTATATGCAAGGATCTTAATTCTAGTGGCTCAATCAAATAGTTAAACTATCATTGAGGTGCCGTATCGTGAAAAAGCATCGCTTAGACCCTCAAAATGGCCTCAGAAGTTTAGGAACCGAAAAAATATTAAAAATAGTAGGTTGCCAACACAATTTTGAGCCAGTTGGAATAGGTAGGTGGTCACCGATATCCACCTGGATTATCATAGGTCATGGTAATGGTTTAATTCTAGTCCTTGGTCTAAGTCTAAGCCCAGGTCTAGGTCATGGCTTAGGTCTAGGTCTAGATCTATGTCATTGTCATGGTTTAGGTTTAGGTATATTATCAACATGTCCTTGAATGGCTTGAGGAGGTGAGTTGCAACTCGCGATAAAACCCTAACTGGGTATCAGATGGATGAACCATTGGTTTTATTGGATCTAGGGTAATGGGTTTCAGTTAATGGGGACCCTCTGCTATCATTTCATTTCCTGAAAAATATTTTGTTGGAGGATCACCAGAACTAAGGTTTTACTCAATGAGGCATAGTGAAATTTTTTAACAAGAGGTCGATGTTCAAGAAAAATGTGTTGGGATATTGTGGAAAACATGGTCACATGGTCATTGGCCAAACATACGTGTAGGAGCTTACGAAACTCCGTTATGCTGCTCAATTTGGATTTTACGCCCTAAACCAAATTTCCAGCATGTCCCTGAATGACTTAAGGAGGAAAGTTTCCATGTCTAGGTCAAGGCTATGTCTTTCCTTGCAATGTACCAAAATTTATAATGTGTGAGAGTGTAAGAGGGAGAGAGAGGAATACAAAGATGGGAAATATAGAGAGAGTGTGGGAGAGTGTGGGAGGGAGAGAGAGAGAGAGAGAGGAAGGAATAACGGGTGGCTAGAAAGCATGTGTGAGAGAGTGTGGTAGGGAGAGAGAGGAAGGCATAGAAGAGTGGTAGAGAGAGTGTGTGTGAGAGTGTGAGAGGGAAAGAGAGGAAGAAAAAGAGGGTGGTAGAGAGAGAGGTAAATGATGTTAAGATATCAGATATTATTAGGTTTCTTTTCATTTCACTAGATAACAATAGCATAAGTAGGATCACTTAGAAATACACAATCACAAGAGACACATCATTTATCCTGGGAAACCTGAGAAATACACAATCACAAGAGACACATCATTTATCCTGGGAAACCCCCATGGGGGGGGAAACCCAGCAAAAACTTCCTTAATATAGATAGTAAATACAATGCCAAGAGATAACTCAAACAAATACAGAAAGTTCTCTCCCACGAATGCACCTCTCTCTCTCTTCCTTCTTCTCCAACCGCAGCTTCGAACTTGTGCTTTGATGAACAAGTGAGTGTGTCTCCAAATGAGGTGCTAGCCTCTTTATTTATACAATCTGGCACGTGTGGACGAAGGTGTCTTTTCACTGGCAGTGCTGACTTCTTATTTTGGGTGGTTATAACCACCTTTAATACATTCTGGGCCGACTTCTCATTCTGCCTATTGCAATTAGGGTTTGACCAATCCACAAAAGGGGATTTGGTCATTTACAATACTCAACATGATCAATCTACAAAAGGGGATTAATCTAATAAATAATACATCAATAGTAATTAGAATACTCTTTGTAATTATATTGGATTTTACACCCCCAGACCAAATTTCTAGCATGTCCTTGAATGACTTAAGGAGGAAAGATTCCATGTTTAGGTCAAGGCCATGTCTTTCCTTGAAATGTACCAAAATGTCTAACGTGTGAGAGTGTAAGAGGGAGAGAGAGGAAGAAAAAGAGGGGAAATATAGAGAGAGTGTGGGAGAGTGTGGGAGGGAGAGAGAGAGGAAGGAATAGAGGGTGGCTAGAAAGCATGTGTGAGAGAGTGTGGTAAGGAAAGAGAGGAGGGAATAGAAGGGTGGTAGAGATAAAGTGTTTGAGATTGAGAGAGGGAAAGAGAGGAAGAAAAAGAGGGGGGTAGAGAGAGAGGTAAATGTAAGAGAGATGGGTAGATGTAGGAGAGATAAATGAGATATAGTGGGAATGAGGGGGAGAGAGAGAGGATGATGGGTGGGAGAGAGAAAGAGAGATAAAGTAAGAGTGTGAGAGGGGCACATAGAAAGACAAATAAGAGGGGTAGAGAGAGAGAAATGGTGGGAGAGAGGTGGGGTAATAAGGGAGGGAGAGACAAAGGAGTAGAGAGAGAGAGAGAGAGAGAGACTAGTTGATCTACATGGAGTTGGCTACCTCCTATAATATTATTTTCAAGGCACTTTCCTTACATATAAACCATATTTTACCTAAGATCATTCACTCATATCATACTTGATTTAGTCATGTGATTTATATTTTGAACAATGTCAATGTAGTCTAGGAAGGCATGAAATGGGTTTTCTATTATGACCTTAATCCCATGTTCATCTAGATAGGATTCAAGATAACATGTGATCTGATAGAATGGGAATTTACCTTTGAAACACTCAAAGCCCTCGGTTTTGGTCCCAACATTCATTAGTAATTTTGAAGCCTTCTTTACAAAACACCAACTTCCATTTTCATTAATAGGAGAAAGTATGAGGAGGATGGTATTTCTCAATAAATAAGGAAAAGTTGTCCTCTATCTCAATCCTTATATGTTATGGAACTAAATCCCTAGTACATATTTTGTGTGAAAATATTTACATGGGTTGATTGAATACATTCCTTTACATTAACCTAAAGTAGGGAATACACTCGATGGACACTTTACCAATGACTTCTTTCTAACTATTTTCAAAGACCAAACCTCCTTGGAAAATACATGGAGTGTGTGGATACTTTATACATCACCTCGTGATCCAACATATAGCGGACCAAAACACACAACTATAGACAAATACATCACCATATCCTTGATTAATTAGCTTCGCTAAACTAGTCCTAAAATTATGCCGATTTTATCAAATTCCTAGACACATTATTTTATTTTAGGCCTTTCAAAAATATATTTGAGAAGCAGAGATCTAAGGAGCAGGAAAAAAAATTAACAAATGGAAAACGAATCCCCTTTCCCTCGTAATTAATATCCAAATATGTGCTAATATTTTTTTTATGACACACATTTACAACGCTTCTTATTACATTCCCTCCAAAGTTGCATAAGCAAGGATTGAAAAGGCCTTGGGAAATTTTATGTTGGAAAGGAGTAACAAAAGTAGGGGATTACACATAATCAATTGGGAGCCTTAATGTACTTGAGGGAGTTTGGAGGATTGGGAGTCATCAAATTTCACCTACAAGCCTAAGATTTGCGTGGAAAATGGTTCATTTGAGTTGTGGAAGGAAATGAGGCCTAGAAATTCCTTCTCAAGCATAATATTAGTCAATTCCTTCTGCTCAAAAGGTAGACTTTGTATGGAATCTCATTAAAACCTCTTTATCACCCTAACTCATGTTAAGGTAGATCATATTTTCATGGTGGAATGTGTGAGAAAGGATCAACAGTATGTTAATTCATATTTACACTGGAGAGATTTGACGTATTTTTTCATAGCCATTGATTATAGTGGTATCCTATAACAAATTTTAAAAGAAAACCCTTCTTCAAATTTTCCTAGTACTCAACATTGAGTATTTTTAGATTAGGCATACAAATTGTCAATCATTTGTTTAACAACCTCATATTTAGTTGGATTCCTAGGATGAGCTAAAATACAACTTTTTCCTTATCAACACTAATAACTTCATTGTAAAATGGATCTAAGGACTCATTCCATATGACCCTATGCTTAAGCTTGTCTTTTGAGTATCTCATTCTTTATGGAGGGATTGGAAATCCAAGGAAATCCAAAACCTTTACTAAGTACAATCCTTACTTGGGAGACAAGTGGCTTTGTTTCAATCCTATTTTAAAGGCCTAACTCAACAAACTTTAGCAGTTGAAGTCCAAGCAAATGACCTAGTTGTTCCAACTTATAGTATGTGGAAGTTGACCTTAAAACCTAAGAAGGCCTTCTTTTCTTGTTATTTAACTATGAAAAGCCTCCCAATGGATAAAATACTATCATGCCTAGGTGTGAAAGAATTGTATTGGATTTTTGGGATGTGGCCATGCACCAAGAGTAGGAAGCCACCTCACCCCTCTCAACTACTTTTAACAATTTTCCATGGAGGTGATAGAAGGCCCAATGCAAGTGCAAAACATGTGCACAAGAGAAGTGAAAAAAAAAGGACTTACCCCCTAGACCTAACTTGCAATGAAAAGTAACCCCAACCGTATCCTTGACCATCTATATAAAACCAAAACCTCTCAAGGCTCCCACATATGATTGAGAGCTTATACACCCATGGATGTAAATCGCTTGATTACTAATTAGAAACATGTTACTAGTTAGAACCATGCNTGNAACTTATACACCCATGGATGTAAATCGCTTGATTACTAATTAGAAACATGTTACTAGTTAGAACCATGTGTACTATATGAAAACGACCAACCTTCAACTCTTGCATGATAGTGATTTTTACTTGATTAAGATCCTTTGTTTTTATTTTTTTAATTATGACTTTTTAGAATATAACCTTCTAATTTTGTGTATAAGAATGGTTTTTATATCAACTCTTGCATGATAGTGATTTATAATTGATTAAGATCCTTTGTTTTTATTTTTTTAATTATAACTTTTTAGACTTTAAACTTTTAATTTTGTGTATAAGAATGGTTTTAGCATAAATCGAATTACAATTTTAAGTAATTTGTTTTGAATGGCTTTTACTTTCTCCCAACAGACCTCCCTTTTTATATTAAAGCTCTCTAAACACACTGAAAATTTTATTAATGAAATTTCTTTATTTTTACCAAAGATGTTATTGGCATCTTGAATTTCTCATGCTTTTAACAAGTCACTGGACCCTGCTCGAGCATGCCTTCCACTTCAAAATTATTTTGGCTCCTTCAGCCAGAGAGGATGTTCATAGTTTGTGAGAGTCCACAAGCTGGATTATGTGTGGACATGTGCTTTCACCATGAATGTAATGAATTTATTTACAAAATTGAAAATATATTTTAATCTTTAACCATGTAACGCTCCAGCTATTTTTATGGGCAAAGGGCCATTTCCAGTATTTAAATATGGTCTTGTCGGATCACTTGCCTGCGAGATGCCAGAGTTGACAAATGAGATTTTTATTTAGGCATTTAGCAGTTGACAAGTGAGATTTCTCAGCTTGAGGAGATATTGACATATGGTTTTTTCCTATGAAGCATTTTTAATTAATTCCGTGGAGAACAATTGATTCCATTTATTTCATTCGTCGATACAATTGACCATACTTTATATAATGATTCAACACAATGCAAGATCTCCCATGTTCCATAAACCTTCTATTTGACCTCTACAATGGCGTTGTAATCTCTCCTTAATTTTTTCATTTCGGTATAGCAGTCTTACTCCAATGCTTCTGTAATCACAACGATTCTGATCTTAGCATTTTATGGACGTGTGGCACAGCAGTGAATTTTACTTGGCAGCGTGGGTTAACTAAGGATACTTCACGGCTGAGCAAACCCGTACTCTGTTTTAAGCTGAGGAGCCACATCCTTATTCTATGCAACTCATTCTCAAGACTCTGCCTTATATATCAGGACTGTCGAGACTTGATGTTAGGCCAAGACTTTTTATGTCGTTTCTCCTCTCCTCAGCATCAGGTCCACCTTATTTGTAGGTCAATTCTAAGATCTCCATGTCTCTTCACTTTACTTTTTTATTTACATTTTTGTGTGCTTTTGTTCTTATAGGGACTCCGAGGGTTACTTGTGCGAAAAGTCATGTCTTTTGAGTGTGTTGTGCTCCATAGCGAACCATCAACCATCTCATTTCTTGGACTTTTCTGCATCCCTTGTCTTGTGCTCTTCCTTTTGTCAATTGTGTGATTCTTAGTGGGTGTAACAATGGGGTCGTCCAACTTCTCCAATGTGTCTGTACTGTCAAGGGTTGTCAAGGGTAGAAGGATCCACTATTTGGGCATGCTCCCAAGTTGCCCAACCCTTACCCAAACACAATCCAAGTCTCCATCTGTTACAAAGGAAGTAGGGTGTGTACCCTCTTTGTTCACATGTCACCATCATATCCTAAGGTGCTCCCACCCACACCCTTAATCTCCCAACCAATCTTCCTCTTCGTGTTCCTGGTCTGTTTCCTAACCGAATCTGCCCTCTGCCCAAGGAGCGTGCTTGGTGGGTGTCACGAAAGGCCTTACAGAAAGAAGCATTGAATCTTTTTAAACAAAAACTAAGCTAAAAGGCCAGAAATTCTTCTGCCTCTTGGTGCTGATCAGATAACCTCCCATTCTTCGGTTCTTCCTTCTCACTGCAACAGTAATGCACTCTGTATTTTGAATACATTTCTCCATCACTGCTGCTGCTCACGAATCCTATGATTTGTCCGTCCGCCTTCCTTCTGACAATATAGCTCGCAGTCTGCACATAATCTCAACTGTATCAACAATTATATGATCAGTCAACCATATATACATATATATTACTAATCATAGTGTTGATTTTAGTGCAAATAAAAATGATGGTGCAGAATTTGCTGCATTTTGAAATAATAATCTTGTTTAGTTACTTCCATAGCAATGGTGGCTTGGGCCAACCTAAACCCAGAAGATAAACCGAACGCTTCTTGGCTAGGTGAAGGATTGTGGGTCCTTTGTTCTGGAATCCTCTTACAATCATCACTTCTACCTCAACCTGTTTGTGAAACTCAGCCTTAGTAAATATTTGGAAGTAAAACAAATATGAAGTATTCATAAAATGGGGAAAACTGAGATGATAATAACCAGAGTATCAGCTCAAAGCCTCTATGTACCTCAAGGCTTCTATGTATGCAAATCGTTTTCAAAGAGTTCAGCACATTCGAATCCTTGGGATTTAGGTGACGTCCGCTAGAAAAAGGAGATTCAGTCGCTGCACTCAGAACAAATAGGATCGATGTATTTGTTTTTAGCAACACCGAGATTGAGACATCCTAGAAATAAATGACAGCAAAAGGTATAATTTATGTTTAGTTCTAAGGTTCTCCAATGATTTTGTTTCAAAAGTATCTTGTATAATGTTTTAAATTCATAATTTTTCTTAAAAAACATTTTGGTATAAGGTAGTTAGTGATGGAGTATACTATTAAGGCATTTTGTTATGTGAAGTTATTGGTTCAAAACTCTGGTTTACCTTATTACCTTGTGTGTGCATACCTGAAGATTATAGTAATAGCAGTGCATAACACTACCAAATATACACATAGAAATTATAATAGAAAATAGTGATAACAGTTGGATAACACTACCAAATACACATAAAAATTATAGTAAAAATTATAATAATAACAATTAGACAACACTACCACATACCCAACTAGTTAGGCCAATCACTGAAAAAAAAATTACACTTAAGAAGAAACTATGAGGTTATTCATTCTACCTCCTCTGGGTGGGTGGAGTAAATAAAATTATTCTATCCAATGTCCTCAATTCATAAGTTCACTTAAGAAGCTGTTAGCTTATTCATTCTACCTCCTCTGAGTGGCGTGGGCACTGGGCGCTACGTCTAAAAGTATAAGCCTGTCATGCTTAAGCAGAGCTTGGGAAAGAACCCAAAGCGGAGCTCTCTTGGCTTCTCGTGTGGAATCTACGACCACCATAACTTTTCTGACCATGGCGGAACAGTCTCCACCGAAATAAGGATTAATCTCCTCAATCATGTTTTTGCCATCTAAATTAGGCCCTTCAGTTATGGATTTTATGCAGCATTCAAGCTGCGGGAGAAACGTTCGTTCCCCATGCCCTTCTTCAATGCCACTGGATAGAACCGAAGCCTCAATTTCCACAAATCTCAATGATTACAAATGACTCCAAAATGAAATCCAATCTAGCCAACAATCAGGAGAAACAAATTCACCATACATGGTATTTTTTTATGTGTATCAGAAACCCTAAAGTCATTTCACCATTCCGTTCAAAGTCATTCACTGACAGTCATCAAACTTACACCATAGACCTTTCAGGTATATCTACATATAAAGCTGTATTCATGTTCTGGCCTGATAATATATCAAATTGAATAATGTCCTTTTCTTAGATTCTGAAATGGATCATGGAATAACGCACGATTAGTTTTGGGAGCAATCATCACAGCGTGCTTTGATAAACATTCGGCGAGAAAACTGTGCAATGCTTGCAGAATAGCAAACATTAGATTCCTCAAGAATTACCAGCCTGCACAGAGTGCGTTGTATTCCATATTTATTATTCTAGAGTTTTAAATACCTGCAAAACCTAAAAGCCATTACAGACAAACGCCATGCAGTGAGGATGCTTCCTGCCTATTAGCAATCTGTGGAAGACTTTGCTCGATTTCCTGCTTAGCTAGACCTCGGTACTTGCGCAGATATGGGATATTATGTATATATGAAAGACTAGTAGGAGTTTCATGGAGAATATTCGGGCATTCAAACGTTGCTGATCAGACCGAATTAGGGTTTAGGCGGAGTTGGAGGTACGCCCGCTTAAAATAAATAAACAAATTAAATATAACATCTGTATTCAAATATTCGCTCGCACTTGATCTCGTTTCCATTTTCAAGCGTACGTGACAATTTTCTAAGCTTCATATGAATTTTAGTATGATCGCTCTTCTATATTTCATATCCTTCATTTCCCGGATACGAGGACTTCGCTGAAAGGCGTGGCGTTTATAGTGTGGATCATGTTTATTATAAATATTTTGATCATTATGTTTGGAATTTTTTTATAGTCATGTGGGTGGCTGATTATCATAAATATTTTGATCAGTATGTTTGGAAGTTTTTTAGAGTGGTGGGTGAGATGTGACATACTTATAAAGTATTATTAGCAATAACTACTTTATAAAAATGATTAATATAAGTGGATCATGTTATTTTTCACCTTTCCAAATTAATAATGTGGATTAATTTATATCAACCACTTTTATAAAATGATTGTTGCTAGCCAGACAACCATTAATATATTAATATCTATATAATAATACTGTATTAATTAATTATTAATGTAATAATATATTAGGATATTATTAATTATTATATTATTTAATTACTATATTAAATAATTAAATAATTAATAATTTATTAAAAATCTACTATTTAATATTAATATATTAATATAATTTTTAAATTACTAATGATTAAATTAATGTATTAATTTATTAATTTAAATTACTTAATATATTAAGTTAAATTTATTATAATTAATTTAGTAATTTAAATTAATGTATTAATTTATTAATATAATGTTTAAATTAATAAACTAATGAATTAATATATTAAATTAAATAATACAACTTAATAAAACTTTTTATGTTAATATAACTTAATACAACTTAATATAATTAAGTTATTATTTTATTTAGATTAAATTACTAACTTAATTTATTAATTTAAATTACTAACTTAAAGTATTAATTATCTAAATTAATTAATGATAGTACATGAATATAATATAATGTCTAAATTAAAGTATTAATACATTAATATATATTATAATGTATTAATATAATGTCTAAATTAAAATATTAATATATTAATATATATTGTAATGTATTAATTAATTAGTAATGTTATTAATAGAATACATTAAAAAAATATTAAAATATTACATTATTTAAAATAATAATAAGTTAATAAAGTATTTATACTTCATTAAAGTAATACATAAATATGATACTCATACATTGATAAATTAATGACAAGTTAATAATGTAATACTACATTATACGAATTAATTCATTATAATGTAATAATGTATTAATTACCTTGTAATAATGTATTAACTTATTATAATCCTGAAATGTATCATAGTTAATATATTTATACATTATACATTATTAATACATTAATAAAGTATTAATATATTATTGTTATCTTTCTCACTCGGATTCAATTATTAATATATCATAGTTGCGAGGAATGATTGTTATCCTTCCCACGGATGTTCAATTCCCATAAATATAGCAAGAAAATGTTATTTCAAAGTATTAAGAAGTTAATAAATGTTATTAATTAACACATTAATAAATCACTAAAATATTAAAAATGTATTAAAGTTTTATTATTACATTAAAGTGAAAGTAAAAACACATTAATAATACATTATTACATACATACAAAATATTGACCATGACCATGACAAACCATGATACAAAGGTTGACCATGATTATGACTATGGTTGATTTTAATCATAGAAGACCACAAAAAATCATGCCCATGACTATGGGTAGTGTGTGTGTGTGTGTGTGTGTGTGTGTATTGGAAATGTTTATCACAATGTGATGTTGGGAGATATTTTGTCACATTGCAACTACTAGAAATGTTTATGTCAATGGGAAAATCTATGTTCATGTGATATTGAGAGATCTTTATCATAATGCAACATTGGAAAATGTTTGTGACATTGTGATATTGGGAAATGTTTACGACAGAACGACATTGGGAAATGTTTGTGACATTGTGACATTGAGAAGTGTTCATCACAATGCCACATTGAGAAATGTTAGTCATATTACGATGTTGGGAAATGTTCATCAGAAATGTGGTTGATGTTGGGAAATGTTCGTCATATTGCGAGGTTGGGAAATGTTCATCACATTGTGATATTGAGAAATATTCATCAATTTGTGACGTTGGGAAATGTTCGTAAATTGCAATGTTGGTAAATATTCCTCATAATGTGATTTCATGAAATGTTCTGACATTGCGACGTTGAGAAATGTTCATCACATTGCAACGTTGGGAAATGTTCGTCACATTGCGACATTGAGAAATGTTCGTCACATTGCAATGTTGAGAAATGTTTGTAACATTGTGATGTTGGGAAATGGTGATGACATTGTGAAATTAGTAAATGTTCGTGACATTGCAACATTGGGAAATGCTAGTCACAATGCGCCAATGTTGAATGCTCATCGCATTGCAATGTTGGGATATGTTTGCTAGAATGGGACATTGGGAAATGTTTGTGACATTGCGATGTTAGGAAATGTTCATCACATTGTGATGATGGTAAATACTTGTCACATTACGACGTAGAGAAATGTTCATCACATTGCGACGTTGAGAATTGTTCGTTACATTGCGATGTTAGAAAATGTTTGTCACATTGCAATGTCGAGAAAATTTCATCACAATGCAAACTGCAATGTTGGGAATTCTTCCTGAGAACGTGATTTCATGAATTACTCGACACATTGTAAAATCATCTTTTACTTTTGTGATGTTGGGAAGTGGTGATCATAATGAAATGTTGGGAAATGTTTGTCACATTGCGATGTTGAAAAATCTTCGTCACCTTGCGACATTGAGAATATTTCATCAAAAATAAACGTTGGTAATAAATCATTGCAATGTGATCTCAGGAAACGCTCAACAAATTGTAGAATCATATTTTACTTTTCTGATGTTGGGAAATGGTCGTCACAATGCAATGTGGGGAAATGTTTGTCACATTCGACGTTGGGAAATGTTCACCACACCGTGACATTGAGAAATGGTCATCACATTGTGACATTGGGAAGAAATCATGACAATGCGACATTACAAAATGTTCGTGACATTGGGACATTGGGAAAGGATTTTCACAATGCAACATTGGGAAATGTTTGTCACATTGCGATGTTGGAATATGTTCGTGAAAATGTGATGTTGGGAAATGTTCGTCGCATTGCGACATTAGGAAATGTTTGTCACATTGTAATGTTAAGAAATGTCCATAACATTGTGATGACAGTGTAAAATTAGTAAATGTTCGTGACATTGCAACATTGGGAAATGTTTGTCACAATGCGACAATGTT
>CBVK0100551896.1:0-12645 GCA_900067695.1 Picea abies
ATTAGAATTTTTAGTACCCAGCTTGCACATAGCAGCTATCACACAAATGACAGAACGAGGCACAATGCAAGAAAGAATGAATTGGTTATTGAACATGGAGGAAGACCAAATCCTATTAGGATTCCATCAACAAGTGCAAAAAGAAAGAGACAAAGCTTGGAATGATTGACACATCAAGAAGAAAACGTTCAAGGAAGGATATCTAGTATTAATGTATGACAACAAATCATTTCAGCACCCGGGAAAGCTCAGAATGCATTGGTTAGGAACATATGAAGTAAAATCTGTCATAGACGGAGGAGCTATACAGTTAAGAGATTTAGTAGGTGCAGACCTCAGATGAATGATCAACAGGAGTCGAATGAAACTGTATAAGGACAGTCGAACACCCACCATGCAGTAAAAAAAAAAATGGGAAAAAGAGCAAAAAGGAAACAAAACTAAAGAAGGCATAGTACACAAGAAATATGAAGGCCAAATGCAATTGGAAAAACAAATTTGGCAAAGGCACAAACAACGGTTACATACAAAGGGAAAACAAGTGGGAAATAGAAATTCGACAAAAGCAGGACGATAGGAAAGCACTAGGTGGAATTAAAGGATGACAAGGACCGATGGAACATCACATTAATCATGTCAACTGGAGACGAAAAAGTAAGCGTAATGACAAGTACGAAACCACCACAAATGCATTGAACCCACATTTATGGTACATTAAATGCATAATGAAGGAAGTGTTCTCGACAAGCTTCATGACAAGCCCATACAACACGCGAGAATGGGAGAAACTAGTCTATTCACGAAAGGAGAATAGAGAGAGAGGGAAATAGCAACCAGAACGAATAGAGAGAGACTACAGATCTCACAGAAGTTATTTGAAATCAACAAACATTCGACAGTCACCACTATGGCACCACCGAAGCCAGCAGAAGTAGGCCAGACTACCAGGCCGACTAGGGTGCAAACTAGGTCATGAGGACGATTGAAGAAAATGACCAGCAATAGTCGAAGATTGTCGATATCAATGAAATCCCATCCCCGGAGACGATACCGACGAACTCTACACCAATTGTGGAAGAAATTAAACAACCACAAGAATAGGCCATCAAAGTGTATATGCGAGTAGCGGCACAGGAGCCTCGGAACGAGAAAGAGGAAACCCAAAAGGAAGTGCAAACAGAAAGCATAGAAGCATCCCTGGAAGCTAATGGAATGGCATAGAATCTGGAAGCAGCAGTGCAACCAAACAAGTCTCAAACGACCCTCTTAGGTCAACCAACAGGGGAGACCGCTAAATATGCCTCGACTTGGCCAGAATGGCTTACGGGGGAATAACTGGAAGTTGTTGGAACTTTGACCTATCCACCACAGTAGGAAGATAGAGTACATTTATGAGCTCACCCCGCAAGAAGCCTGCAGCATAAATTGTTCTACCATGTATACCAGCTGAAGTATAGGTAGAACCAGAGGTATTGGGTCATGCTGAGAAGCTCAAATATTCAGACCATGATATATCAGATGAAACCAAGTTCCCATAACTTTCATGGAGGGTCTTTATAGAGACCATAGGCACAAACTGAATGGGAGAAGAGATTACCCAGCCATACCAGTGAGCAACAGGGCTGGACAAAACAGGAATATTAGGTCTGCTGACCCTATCACATTTTGGAAGAGGCCAGTACGCGACAGCCTACATCAAACAGTTGTTAGCAGTCACACATGGAGTGGACATATGGTTGGACAAACCCATCCCCATAACTATTGAGCTTATCCCACAAATCACAGGGTTACCAACTCGGGGTATGGATCCCACGTTGATTCTAGATGACAAATCCAAGGAGAAAACACTGGCAGAGGAAATGAATAAAAAGTATGGCACCTCTAGGGGAACGAGAGGCAACATGATCAAATGAATCAACAATGCAGGTACACAATTAGGCACAAAGATATTAGCCTGCAAATTGCTAAGAAAATGTTGCAAAGTCGAATTACCGGCAGGAGTAATTGTAGTTGCACCTCAGTGTGTTGAAGTCACCTCAATGAGTTGGGCACCATATTTATTGAACTTATTTCAAGAGGACTGCAAGGATGGACAAGACCTAGGCACAAAGTTCCATTACTCATGGCTCATCACCTTAATAGCCTTCATGGGATGGCGGGAACCAAGGTATGTAATGTGTTGTACCAGACCATAGCCAGTGAGAGCTAGATACCTACTACTAAGATCTGGGCCACAGGCCAGGCATAAGAGGGAGAATGGAGTCATATTTAAAGCATACCTATGCAACATACATGAAGATATTAGTCGATCATGGAGAATAACACCAGAGGCTATCACGTGATATGCAGACATCACCAACTTTCGGGCCACATGACAAACAATGTGGATACAACCAAGGTAGGGTCTAGATAAACAGTGGCTACAAATGTGCTACTACATCACAGAGGGTGATATCGACATGGTCATCAGCGAATGGCCTGATGAATGAAGGATCCCAACCATTACCTGGGAAGTACCAGAAACAACAACAAAAGGAGAGGTAGAACAAGCGGAAACACAGCCTCTGAAAATCCCAAGTGCCTAAGAAACCACGAACGGGCCAAGTCAAGCCGAATCAGGTAGATGAAGGGTCCAAGAAGACAGGGACCCAAAAGGGGAAGAATGAAACTACACATCCAACCAACGGACAACTGAAACAAGCTAAGGGAGCGAGGGAGACCACCCCAAACCCCATCACACAGGAACCGGGGGGAAATAAGAGACCAGTCGTGTAGGAAGGAGGCGCACACAAGAAATCAAAGGTGCAACGAGCATCTCCAGACTATATGATCATGGAGGATGACGAGGAAATGATTGCCATAATGGTCTAGGATTTCTTAGCAGAATATTTCGATCATGCAGCGCATCACAAGGATAAACTGCAAAAAGCGCTGGCATAAATGGGACATTTCCTCAAGAAATTCAGGGAAGCACAGACAAAAAGAAGCAACAGAGGCACAGAGCCACCGAAAATATAGGCCAAAGAAAGAGTGGAGGTAGAAGAACGAGACCTAGTCCACTCCATGCCACACACAAACGCAAGATTTACATCAAACCTAGCATGTTGTGCATGGATGAAATCATGGAGCAGACAACCCTGAAGGATTTGGACCACATCCAATTGGTCTTGACACGAATGCCATCGAGGGAACTACACAAATTGCAGGTTAGTGTCAACCACGAGGTACAGTCTCGTGCACATAAAAACTTAGTCGAGCTACAACACGCAACAAAGAAGCATGAGGTGGTGGAAAAATTCTTTAAGCAAACCAAGCTTGAAACTCAGGAGGAAAAAGAACACAGGAATGATCTAGAACGAAGAGTGGCAGGAGTTTTTGAGAAAATACCAAGCACCACGCAAGGGAATGAACTCCCGGTAGCAGGAAAGATTGACTAGATTACGCAGGCAATTGATCAATATCAAAGGGGATTGAGAATCTCCGCGAATAGCTCACACCAACCAATCCATCGGCAGTGAAGGAGTGAAGGAAGAAGGAAGAAACAACACAGTTGCAAGAGATGGAACATCAGGTTAGCACAGTAGCTGAATTGCTCGATAAAGCAACGCAACTTTGGACAAGGTTGGAGGAGGATCCACAAGTCCAACACTAGGACAAGGAAGAGGAAAGGATCAATGCAACAATCCAAGAACTCAAACAGAGGCAAAATACCATGCCAATCCCAAAATGAGTCAAAGGGACACAGGAGATAAAGAAGATGCAGGCAGAACTTATCACTGCGCAAACACAGAAACAAGAGCATCAGGCTCAAATAGAGCCACTACAAGAACGGGTAGTAGAAATACTCGCACAGGCAGAAGGAGCTAAAACACAGATAGCACAGACCCAGACCAAATGTGCAGGATTGCTGAGCAATGAAGTGGCAGTTCAGGTAGTAGAAACCATCAAGGAAAATACCGCGTAGGCACTGACAAAAGAAACAAAGCTCAAGTAAAATATCCAAACAATCACCAAGGAGATCAAAGAAGCTCGGAAGGACTAGGTGACTTGGGACAAGTCACATGCCAGTGTTGGGGGCCTGGTGGCACCAAGCCGAAGTGGAAAGGAGGATGATCGTGGGAAAGAAAGCGTGCAAAAATGGAAGTAACAGCTGGAAGGTAACACAAAACGTGCGCATGCAAGAAAGCGTGCACAAGGAAAACGACAGCTGAAGGAAGAACAACACGCTTGCATGGGAGGAATACTTAACGTCGGTAGGGTTAGGGTTTTGGTAATACATTGTAAAATGGTTGAATATCTCGATATATATAAATAGAGATACACAGGTATCATAAAAAGGTTGATTCGCTTTTGTATTAGATCAGTTTTTGTAATGCTCTAGCATAGCTATGTACGATTTGATGCATTATGTAATATGGTTATGGACCAATGTTGTAAGTTGGTGATCTAAGAACAGAGGAGAGGAGGAGGAAGATCTGAGGATTAGATCGCAGGTTGAGGAGCCTGGTGCGATCTAGTTTGCCTCATACAAATCTTACCCATCAGAGGGAATTGTAAGTGCACGGTGTTGGAGATGCATAACTACCATAATAAAAGAGACAAGATCCAAATCATTGTGGACGTAGCCCAAGAGGGGGTGAACCAAGGCAATATATGTGTAATGTAATGAATACATGTATATCTTTATTTGCTTTCAGCAATTAATTGTTATGATTAATGAATGAGTTAATGAATTGCTATGGAATATGATTTTGTTGTTTGGGGAACTAAACCATGAAAGATAGATGCAACCCCATGATGACTAGTAGATTGCAATCATAATTCGTAGTAGATGGCTTGTATTAACAATCCCCTATCCCATACTCAATTATAGGCTATAAACAACCACCCAATTAAAGCTATCTCGGGTGAGACTGCACAATGCACTTTGTACACTATGTTGCCTTCTGGTTTACCAGGAGGGTTGATAGTTTTAGAGGCTTTGTCAGAAACCCAAAAGACATGAGCCCTAGGTCAACAAATCAAATAGTAAAAGGAAGCAGTAAAAGACAACAATTACCAATAAATTTCATCCATGTTTGGAGATTGATGAGTTGGATGGTATTCCCCACAAATATTGTAGGGGAACCTATTCTTTTTATTCTCCTTAGTTCCTCCACTGGGATTGTCTTGGGTTTGAGAATTCCATCGCTCTTTATATTATTATTCTTTTTGTTTTTCTTCTTGCCTCCAAGTTGTTGAGGATTCTTCAGTTGCGTGAACTGCACTGAATTCACCTTGGAGGTTTGAGTGGGAAATTGAACAATTTGAGTGGTGGGTGTAGCAGCTGGTGGGTGTGATGAAATGTTCATTTGACCCAATTGTACATCTAGTTGACCCATGAAGGCATTGGAAACACAACCTACCAAACAATCAACATGGGGTACTAAGTTTTGTTTTTGTGGATCTATTGACGACCTTAGAGCATGTGGGACAATATCGTATAAGGTGTCGGACTAATAGTAGGTCAAGTCTAAATGTTGGGCATGTAAAATGGCCTACTCCTTAGTAACCACCACTTCCATAGCTACATCCTTGGAAATGGGTGGTAAGAGAGATTTAGTAAAACAATCCATAAGGAGTTGGTTAGCAATTTGTGCTTTGATAAACCTATGCCATTGTCTCCATTAATGAATATGATCAAAGATATGGGTGGAAGTATCTTGACGCAAATACATCAAAATCTTAGTTCGTATCTCATACCTTATGGGTACTAATTGGAAATACATTAAAAGCACCATGGCCAAGTCATTGAAGCTATTGAAGGAAGTGCCCTTAAGTTGAATATACCATTTAGCGACACCTCTACTAAGGGATCTCCAAAAAACATGTAATCGAATATTGTCATCCATCAAAGAGTTGAATGAGCACCAAATATGGTAAGTCATGATGTGCGTAGAAGGGTCTTCTCTCATTTTTGTGTCAAATTTGGGAATATTCTATGGTAGTTTGATAAAAAAATTCGGCCATAACTAGTTGTGGAGAATGGGTTCATTTGTTAATTGCGACAAGTCTGGAAATTCTAACTTCACCGGAAGAAAGGAAATTGTGTGTTGGCAAATGGATTCTGGTTGTAGGATGAATAATTGTGCGGACTAGATGGACCTTGAGGTCCCCCCATATTCGAGTTTCTAGAAGGATAAAAGTTTCCAAAATGGTTTTTTCCCCCAGGTTAATTTCCACCAGGAGAAAAATCACTCCCACGAACATTGTTTCTCCTAGGATTGTATAGGCCCCCAAAATGGTTACTTCTAGGAACATGCATAGAACCCAAAGGATTACTACCCCCTCAACCATAACTATTCCCAGGGACATAATTCCCAAGACCAAAGGTATATATAAAAGGATAACCACCCCACGGAAAATAGCTTCCCCCAGGAACATAGGTAGAATTGGAAAGATTACTAGCTTCTAGACCATAACCACCCTCGGGGGGAATGCCCCTAGGAATAGAGGTATTCAAAAAAGGATTAGAACTCCCAGGAATAGGTGTGCTACCCCAAGGGATGTTGAATCCTCGAAAAACATTTCTATCCCTAGCTTGGCTAGGAGCAACCCCACACCCGTCAGACATATTCCAACCAAAAGGGAAAGCAACATTTGGTATTATTAGGCTACCTAGAAGGATGCCAGAAGCAAGAGGATATGCTTTAGGTATTGGAACCAAGGCTTGCCCCCCCACTGGACTCAAATCCAGATGTTGGCATCGCAACAAATGGGATGGGTGCGCTAATGGTAGGTATGCTCATGAAGGGATAACTGTTTTTGTTGACATTCCCAAAATGGAAACACTTGATGAACTAGGAAAATATGATGTAGTCCTATGGAGATGATATATGGAAGGGAGGAGAACATGCAGGTGCCTCTCGGGACACTTATTGATGAACTTGAAGGCTCGACCATATTGGATGTAACACTTGGGCTTGACATCGTGTGAGGATCGGTAAACATAGAAAAGGGCCCATTGAAGTGTCCCATTACCTGGATGAGTACGAGGTCTCTAGGATCTATCAAGGGAGGGTTAAAATTAAGTGGGCCTCGTGATGCCACAATTGGGAGGCCCATCACCAAAGCTGGTATAACTTGTTTATGTTACTAATAATTTTATTAAATATTCATAGTAAAATTATATAATTCATCTCTTATTTGTTCATATGTATTTTGTAAACTGGTCATTTGGGTTTAGCTCGGGTGGTTGGGAAGAATGATTGTTATTCTCCCCACCCATGTACAATTCTCGTAAGTGACATGTTGAGATCTTAACAAGTATATTATTGTAATGGATTTGGCTTTGAGGCTTGTTGTTAATCAAGCTTGTGCGATGAAGATTCTAGGGTTTACCCTGAATACCATTCTCAAAATGAGAAGTACTCAAACATTTTCTCTAAGCTTTGTAACCTTGAAATCTCCATATATGTTTTTTATTACAAATCAATTTTATAATTATATATTACTATAAATTGAATAAGGCAATAAATTTTTGTAAATTGTTGATTTATAATATAAAAATCACTATGACATTGATAAATTTAGTAAAAGAAATAATTTTCATTAAAAAAAAAAATTTAAAATATTTTATAAGATATTTTAATTATAATTTAAATAGAATAAATTAACGTTTCTAATTATACAATTTTCAAATTTTCATAAACATCAAAATAATCATAAAATCTTAAGCTAATCAACACAATTTAATAAAATGCAACAAAATCAATGTGTTTCACCACAATTTAATAAAATGATACAAAATCAATGTGTTTCATAAATAAATGTTATGTGATAATATGAATGTAAATTCTAGAAGGTTTTCCATTAATGGTGAATAATCATGTTTTTTTACTATTGATCAAGGTGTTTCATTATGTTAAGGATTTTATAAAAAACACCCTAAGGTAATCTCGGAAAGCATACACTAGGATTGGTTAAATGTGTGGGATATATGTATATTCTCTTTTAGACCTACCCAAAGAGAAAAGAACATAAAAAATGATCCAAACATAGATTTTAGAAGATTACAAAGCCAATTAAAAATATATATAAGATAGAAAAATAAAGTATAAATGATGAGATGAATTGTGACCTTCTCATTATAATATATGATAATATATTAAAAAATGATTATGGGAAAAAAATTTAAGATTGGAGAATCTCGATATTGGTTAACAATGTAAATTAATATTTTTTTAATAATAAAAAAATAATGATGAAGTCAAAATAATTAATTTATATAATTTTATTAATAATTAAATTAAAATAGAGGTAAAATTTTAGGGGTGATCTATGGGTAATATAAGAAGATTTTATCATCACAATTAATTGGTAATAAGTGAAGATTAAAAAAAAAAGTTTTGAAAATTAATTTAATTGATTAAATTTCAATGGGGAAGTCATAGATTTTAAGTTCAAATCTTTTTCAAGTTTCTTGGTGTTATCAATCATTTATGTGGTTGATTGTTAAACTTCCTCATCTAAATATTCGAGAAAAAGAAAAATTCTTAAAAAAAATTTAAAAATATATATACAACAAATCATAAATTGCAAAGAATAATTATAAACCTTAATTTTAAATATAAATAATAAAAAATATAACCGAGAATATAATAGAAACGCACATACTTAGCAAAAATACGAAACAACGTGAAAAAATTGAATCACCTCAACGTGAAAAAAATTGAATCACCTCTTGGAGTTTGTAGATAATATATGCGCTGAATACTTTATCCTTAAGGGAGTTTGCTTAGATCCTTAGTCAATTTTATCACATCGTCAAAGAAACCACAAAATATCCCTTTCTAATTTGATATTATGTGTGCAACCATCAAACATATAGAAATGGTGGATATTTTATCAAATTCCAAGGGGATCAAAGATGACGTATATACTTCAATAAAAATTTAAAATGTTAAAATATTATTTAAAAAATTGGATTAAATTAAATAAATAGGCTTTTGTGATATTTTGAAGGTAGACAAATCTACCCCAGCTAGCTACTCTTCTAATGACAATTAGCTCATGAAGTATTCTCAAGGCCATCCAACATAGTCAACCGGGCATTTCATGACATCACACTCTTATTCCCTTTGAAGGGTCACAAGCTTCATGTGAGGTTTTGCAGCCACGAGCTTACTAGCCATAGCAAGTTAATCAATAGGATAGTCAAGTAATGGTGGACACTGAGTTGAAACTCAAAAGGATAGTCTGGTGGACACTCACTGAGTTGAAACTCAACTAGTTCAGGTTTCCTTATGCAATGTAAAACTATATTTTTGTTGTTCTCTTATGTTAAACTCTATACTTGGAAAAGTAGTAATAATTTTTTTTTAAAAACAAGATATGACCACCTAATTGAGAAGAAGGATGCTTTTTTATATAGAGATCCAAGAGCATTATGATTTATTTTTTTTACAATCTGGTTGTTTTTGCATTGCTACAACCCCTTTTGTAATAAAAAACTAAAAAAACTAATTGTTCTTCTTTAAAAAAACAACGATTCTTAAATAAAGAAACATAGAAATATGCACTTCAAACAAAATCAATGATTATTGCAAGAAAATTGGAATAAAAAAGGAATTGTAAAATTATTATATTCCATAGTAGAATGGGATCACAAAATTAATGAACAGAACTCTGATGGGAATGTCAAGATCTATGTTACATTTCAAGGAGTTAAGCACAAAAACATTGGGCAGAAACATTTTATACAAGAGTTTATCTAAAAAATCAATCCCAGATCATCCTTAGATTGAATCACTTCATAATACAAGAGTTTATCTTAAAAAATAAATCACCCACATCATCCTTAGATGGAATCACTCCATAATACAAGACTGTATCTAAAAAATCAATCACCCACATCATCCTTAGATGGAATCACTCCATAATACAAGAGTTTATCTAAAAAATCAATCACCCACATCATCCTCAGATGGAATCACTCCATATGAAGTTTGGTATGGTACTGAGCCTTCGGTTAATCATCTTCAATTTTTTGACTCCACTTGTTATAGCTTAGTTCCTAAAGAAAAAGGACTAAGTTGGAAAATCGTAGTTACATTAAATGCATCTTTATTGGATATTTGGATTAAAACAAAGGTTATAGATTGGTATCTAGTGGGAAATTCATTATCAATTGAGATGTTGTCTTTGATGAAACAACAAGTCAAAGTGTTTAAAAGATTGACAATCTCCTTTATCACTTGGAGAAAAATATAACTCTGGATAAATTAATTCATCAAAAAAGAACAAATTGGATTGAAGAAGACTTAGTCCCCAAAATGAATGTTCAAGAGTTAGATAAATATTCTTCAGATGATGATTCTTCTTCAACACGTGACTGATCAAATGTAGAAACTTCACCATAGGCACAACACATTAGACCAAAATGGTTCACACAACTGCTCAAAGATGTTCATCCAAATGAACAAAACAAAACAAGAACTAGAATTTCTACTACATTACAATCAATTTTTTCCTTAATCACTCATGCTTCCATTGACCAATTGCTTTTGCGAAAGAAATGAAGCATAAAGAATGGAAACTAGCCATGGTAGATGAATATGATTCAATCATTGCAAATGGAACATGTAAACTTGTTGATTTTCCAACAAATGTTAAACCCATATACTACAAATGGGTTTATCGAATCAAGTATAAAGAAAATGGCAAGGTGAATGAGTATAAATAAAATGACCAAGTGGATAAGTATAAAGTAAGACTTGTGGCAAAGAGTTTTTATTTGAATCAAGGCATAGACTATGAAGAAATATTTTTACCAATGGCAAAGTGGAATAAAATCATAGTGGGTAATTAATTTGGTTGCATGGCATGGTTGGACACTTTACCAAATGGATGTTAAAAGTGTCTTTCTTAATGGTGACTTGAAAGAACAAGTCTATATGACTTGACCCCTAAGTTTTGAAATTGATGGACAAGAGAACAAAGTTTACAAATTAATCAAAGATTTATATGGCTTGAAGTAGGCACCTAGAGCATGTATGCAAAAATGGATGAATACCTTAGACTTGTTGGTTTTCATCACAACGAGCTTGATGATACTTTGCATTTCATGATGGAAGCTCAAAACTTGGTATTCATTATTATTTATGTCAATGACTTAATCATTACAAGGAATCATGAAGTTCACATCAAGTACGTGAACTAGGAACTTCAAAAATGATTTAAAATAATCGACTTGGGGCCACTTCAATACTATCTTGGAGTGGGAGTTTCTTAACATTCTCATCAAATATTTCTTAGTCAAACTAAATATGCAATAAAATTGTTGAAGAAGTTTGGCATGAAGGATTGTAAACCCTCTTTTACCCCTATGGAGAAAACATAACACTTTCAAAATTTGAAAGGAGGGGATGGTGAACAATACTAGCTATAGACAATTGATTGGAAGCCTCATTTACTTGACAAATACTTGTCCATATTTTTCATATGCAATCAACATTATTTCCAAAATCATGCAAGAACCTAGAGAAATTCACTAGAATGCAACAAAATGGGTCCTAGGGTACATTCAAGGTACAAACGATTTTGGAATTTTCTATAAGAAGAATGAAAACTTTACACTTGTTGGATGTTGAAATGTAGATTTTGTAGGTTATATTGATGATAGAACATCAACTTCATGTTATTTAATGAATATGGGTTCAACAATAGTACCTTGGAGTTGTAAAAAGCAGGCTAAAGTGGAAAAATCTTCAGTAGAGGAAAAATACATCTCAACTTGGGAATCAACATGTGAAATTGTTTGTCTATGTAGAATTTTGTAGGATCTTGATGTTATTTAGACAACACATACTAATTTATTGATTGATAGTCAGTTAGTAATAAAGATGGCTAAGAATCCAACATTTCATTATAAGACCAAGCATGTTGACACCGAGAATCACTTCATCAAAACACTCATCAATAATGACATCATCAAGCTAGAATATTGTCCATTTGAATATTAAACTTCAAAATTTTCACCAGACCACTAGGAAAAACAAAATTCACTAAGTTCATAGAAGAACTTGGCATTTCTAAAAATAAACTTATGTATTAAAGGGGGGAATGTTATCCTAATAATCCTAAAGTTTATTTAGATAGGTATTTCCTAGCAGATAAATTGTTCTTGTTGCATCCTTGTCATAACGATTATCCTTGAGTTGTTGGTCAAGGACACATGACATGTTAAGATAAGGCTACATATATTATATATATTCTATGTCTCTCACCTATTATGTAATGGTCTTTTCTTGATTACTAAAATTGTGTGTCTAAGGACACTTGGTGAATGTTGACATATATGAATCATAGAATATGGATCATAATTTAATCTCATAATTAATATATCTTTTTAAGCATAATCCTAATAGTTTCCTTAATATTTACCCTTATAATATGTTATTGCTAGAGTGATTATATTAGTTTAGGACTCTAAAATGAATATTATTAAGCAATTAAAAATATTATATTTTAAGGTTGAGCCAACATGTCGAATCATTAATAGTTAATCATAGTTAGGTATTTCAAGACAAATCAATAAGTGCGGACACAAACATACCTCCCTAGTTTCACCCTGAAACTAGAACAAAACAAGACAAAATATAAAAC
>CBVK0100551918.1:0-10447 GCA_900067695.1 Picea abies
TGAAATCACAACCATTGATTTATTGGGACAACTAAGAATATTCCATCAATATTTAATCTTGTCCATACAAAACTGATTAAGCACTAAAAACTTATTAAGTGTGCCCACTGTCAATAGGTGTACGCCTTTCGGCGTAATTAAATTGTTAACAGGTTTCTTCCATCTCTTCCCGAGAATGTTCTCTCCTAAAATGTGAGAGGTTAAATGGCCTTGCACTTAAAAACGTAGATGTTTTCATGATTTAGGAAACTAAATGCATTCAATAAAGTAAGTCTACCTATACATGTTTAAATCGTAAAAAACATCACCAAACTTCATGATAACACTAAGTAGTGGATCAATTAATTGAGATAACAACAATTACAAATCTATGCCTCCTTTATGAACAAAATTAATGCATCTAACATGAAAGGTGTGATACATTATTGGGTTTATTTATCAAAATATAGTCCTAGTTTTAAAGTAATGCATCTAACAAGAAAGGTGTGATACATTATTGGGTTTATTTATCAAAATATAGCCATAGTTTTAATGACGACCCTTGAATTATCATAATACAATTCAATGTTCTTATTCTTTAAGATGCAAAAAAGGTAAATGAGTTGATGCTGCTCGTGAGAGTATTCAAGCCCTCAATATGACAAATGTCGTTCCTCTAAATGCATGCCACAAGGAATAAGTGAAAGGTCAGCTCACGCTTAGTAAGAATGCTTAAAAATATCAATTATCAATTATTAGTAAGTAATTAGCTCTTAACCAGCCCATTGCAAATTTATTCATTGAATGCATATTCTTCTCGAATAAGTTCATATCCTAAAGTTGATTTATCGTTAAGTGAACTATGGGAAACATAACACATTTTTTCACTTATAAATGATGTGAGCTTCCTTGGCTAGGTATCTTATCGAAAATTCGTTGGCCTCCTACATAAGGTTTCAAGGGTTCAAAATGATCATTTTTTAAAGGTAGAAACTCAAGTCATTCAAACAAGATGTAAAGGAATGGAATAAATATTATATTTTGCATTTATTTCAATAGAAAGTTACTACCTTCGATACTAAAATGACAAACGTTGAAACTATTATTCAATGTTTATGTGATGCTGTAATTACATTTAGAAATATGGGTGAATATAATTATTATTTGCAATTATTATTTCCAATTACATTTTCTTCGATTGAGATATAAAGAAATATAGGTGAATATAATTATTATTTATCTTGTTAGTGTTTTAACGGTTATCAAAGTTTATAATATCATGGTACATCCATTAGGATGTCTCACTATTTGACTAGAAGTGATTAAAATTGTAATATAGTTACTTAATTTTGGATTGTGAATTACAATTTTTCAATTTTTTTTATTTAGTATTGGGAATTGTAATTTTAAAATATATGCATTTTTGAAAATTATGTTACTTCATTAAAAATCATAATTATGGATCCCTTAAAACATTAGAAATTCTATTGAAAAATGAATGAGGTATACAATGATTCAACTACAAGAAATCAATAAATTAGTGATGATAATTTCAAACATGTAGTGAACTATATAAAAGTGAATAAACACAACATTGCTTTATATATATATATTAATTTACTCGAATCCATCTTATTAACCATAATCTAAGGAAACAAACTACACTGTGATAAATTAGTATGTGAAGTTAAAGCAACTAAAAATGCAATCTAGCTACTTAACATTGTATTGGAAATTGTAATTCTTCAAGTTTTGGAGTATTGTGAATTGTAAGCCAATAAAATATAGACATCTTGGAAATTATGACTACTCCATTGAAGTCTTGAAAGAGAGTTATATAATTGAAATTAGTAAAAAATAAAGAAAGAGTCCATTGTTTCTTATTAGGGAAAGATAGTCTTCCATTACTTAGGATTTGCATTTATTTCTCAAAAAAATAACCTAATTACTCGAAGTAATAAAAAAACAAAAATATCTATGGGTAATGGTAACTCTATTAGTAAGAAGTTGTAGATTAGAAAATAGAAACTAGTTTCAAAAATGGAGTTTTTCTTATAAAAAAAGAGGAAATTGTTCAAATGTATTAATTTAAGTGACGATATAGTCATTAATTTTATCACTAATACAATAAATGTTTTGTGTGAAATATGTCTAAGAGCAACTTAATAGTTGCATGCATTTTAGAAATCATATAACAAAAAAAAGGTGCACTGATTTCAGTGATGATACACTACAAAATGATTTAAAGCATTGATTTAAGAAGCAATATAGAAACAAAATCGATTTGATGCATCAATTTCAACACCAAGATAGTGCAAATTATCGAACAAAAGAACTTTAAAAATAATACAATGCCAAACAATTTCAAAATACATATTATAACATTGCAAAAAAGATTATGAGCTATAAGCTCAAGTCCACTACTTTATTTACTTGAGTATGATTTATATGATAGTATTATATTCAAGTTATTTTTTTTCATAATGTTAAGTTATATAGAATGGATTAGTATATACCACTATTATAATATATGGTTGTCATATCGTTTCGTTTTATTATTATAACCATTTTTTTCCATTTTCAAACCTTTTTATACATGATTGTCATATTGTTTTTTTTTATTATTATAACCAATTTTTTCCATTTTCAAATTTTTTTCCTAACACATGTTTAGATTTGATAACATTAATTTAGGTTAAATTTTCATCAAATACACAATATCAATTATTATTATAATCAATTTTTTCCATTTTCAAACTTTTTTCCTAACACATGTTTAGATTTGATAACATTAATTTAGGTTAAATTTTCATCAAATACACAATATCAAAAACGTTAAAATAATTGTTATTTTTGTCTTATTCATATATCAATTAGAATTGAAGTTTCTTCACTTTTCATGGATCCCATGCCACTGAGATTTTCAAAAAAACAACTCGTTTATGGAAACAACACCAACAAGCATCCCAAAAACTCGATGATATTAAACTAGCGTTTATGGAAACAACACCAATAAACATCCCAAAAACTCTACGATATTAAACTAGTAAAATGTAAGGAATATTCGAGACATGTAACATGCAGACACATTCAACAATGGTTAAGTCTAGTTGCATCTCATTTAGTCACTTCAAAGTTTGTGATCTTTAATCATAATTATTTTCTTATCCTATACTTTTGCATATTTTTTTAGTTCAATGAACCCATTCAGGGACTCCTCACGATATGGTTACATAAGATACTCTTAGCATTCCTTAACTTAATAAAGATGCTTGTAACCATTTATGCAAGGGACTCCTCACGATATGGTTACATAAGATGCTCTTAGCATTCCTTAACTCAATAAAGATGCTTGTAACCATTTATGCAAGAAAAGTGAGTGCATTTGAGGACCTTAATAATTATTCATATTATTAATCCATTAACCCACATATCATGTTAGGGTTAGGGTTGATGTCATTATCTAACCTTCATTCTCATTCATAACTCTTAAAATTGTTTTGTTTGGACATTGATTATTCACAATTACTTCAATTTCAAGTAAAATGAAATGCCTTAGCTTCACTAGTAATGATAACATAACTTTTAAAATTGTTTTGTTTGGATATTGATTCTTCACAATTACTTCAATTTCAAGTAAAATGAAATGGCTTAGCTTCACTAGTAATGATAACATGTCATAAGAGAACATATAATAAAATATTCATCATGTCATTACATCATTATATGTGGTTATGAAGGCAACCATAAAAATCAATATTATAACTTTATTTATTCAATTTTTGTTTTGATAACATGTCATTAACTAATCAATGGAAGAGAAGATATAATAAAATATTCATCGTGTAATTATGAAGGAAACCATAGAAATCAATATTATAACTTTGTTTATTCAATTGTTTCCCCTCATGATCATATTCCCTTACTAATTTGATAGTTAATTCAATATTTCAAAACATGTGCTTTCCTTGTTCATCATTTTCTTTAACTTCAACAATTGACCTCAATCAATTGTGTCTTTCTTCTTGCTTTAATTATATATTTTCAAAGGACAATAGATATCATTATCATCTTAAGGTATTTGACTTAAATGATCCAACATCAATATTGTGATGTGCTATTATATTGAATCATTAGATGGTACCAATTATGGATAAGAGGATTTGTAAAAGAAACCTTAATCCAAATTATTTTCAGGTTTAACAAGTAAATCTTAAAAATCAAGTCTGCCAAGTCATTCAACAACTTATCATATTCTAAATTTGAAGGAACCTTACAATCAACTTTTAATGAGGAATTAACTTGATTTCCATATTTTCAAGAAGACACACCTCATTTTAATCACAACTAATTGAAGAATAGATTTGTGTAGTGTGTGAAGGATAGACAAAGATCCTCAATTAATTGTTACACAACCCAGTTCAATGTGAATTTCATAAACTTGATAATTAATGTAGTTCGATCATCCTAATTTGACAGGAAATCAAAAGAACATGTCTACACATTTTTGGAAATCATATTTAGAAATGGATAGTTGAGTTGGACTACTTATCCCCAACAATCTATAAACAACATTTTTCAAGAGTCCAAAGGTCAACCTTACTTGTAACCAAAATTATATGTAAAAGCATTTTTTAAATAAAAGTACTTGTTCAACCTACTTCTTTATCCAAATTAAGTTATGTCATCTCATTGCAGGTCTAGTTTATACATTATTTCAATATGTTAACTCGTTTTGGCAAAACTTATGGGCCGTCAAAATATTTTAACCCAAGAAAATAGTTTGTTGGCCTCCAATGTACTGCAAACTTGGAACCTAAAAAAATTGTCGATTCTAACCCTAATTCAATCACATTTCACTTAATGATGCAAAATAGATTCAAAAACCATAAATAAAGTTGTGTAGCACTTTTTAAGAAAGTTAAATCTAAACGAATATAGAATCTACAAGAGAATTCATAAATAGGAAAAGCTTATGAAAATCAAACTTGTAAGGAGAGATATTATATAACTACAATAGACAAAAAAAAGATCAAACAATGTTTCAATCAAAGCAATTCTGATTAGCAACATATTGTTGTCAAGTTAAAATAAAATTATAAGTCTAAGGGAAGTGAAGTTCATTTAAAAGACTTATCAAAATTAAAAATCGGGACCTATAAGACACCAAAAATAATTATTCAACAATATAGACTTGAATGTTATTTTTAGTTGCACCAAATCTACAATGATGAAAGAAAATTGACTTCAAGTCATTGTACCTACAGAAATTGGTGTCTAATTTGTTTTTTTGGTGGTAAGCAAAAACCCAAAAAAGAAATTGGGATACATTCAAAAAAACACTTTTTAAAAATATAAAAAAATATTGAAAAAAAAGTCTTTTCCAAACTCACTTGATTGCAATAGTCTAGTTTAGTGGATGAATTTTCCAATAATTTACATGTCTTGGGTACTTGTGTTCCTAACTTATCATATGATCATTTCCTACATATCACCATATTAATATTGGAAGAAAAAAATATAAGAAACCTCAAATTGATACATATTGAAGATGTAGAGTAAGCATAGTTAAAAGACAAAATTGTCAAATAAAAATTGATGACCTATCAGTGAGATCCTTGGCTCCACTCTGAAAAACCAAGATCAAAGTATATTCCCTCTAACAGAAGTAGTCTTCCATCTAATTTAAACAATCACAAAATTTGGTGTTTTAAGTGTCATGAACCTAATTTGAGTCCTAGGAAAAAATGAAAGGAAAAAATGTATCTATGTGAAGTACTTAGTAGTGATAGAAATAAAAGAACTAGGAATAGGTGGTTTATCTCCATCTGATATAAAATTAAAATATTCAAATGCAAAATCCAAAATCCATAAAAAACTTATCAAGCACAATATCATCTTAGCACTCTCTCTTATCATAATGATGGATATTTCTCAACCCAAAAATCTTAAGGCTTTTGGTTACATTAAAAAGAAAAAATGGAATCTTAAGGCTTATGATTACATTAAGAAGAAAGAATAGTGATACTTATAAACAATGATTATTTGCATAATTAAATTAATGTTAGAGTAGAAAATAATTAAATATTTTTTGTATCCTACCTTTGATTTTCATGTGAGAGGTAGAATTTTATTTAATGATTACCAATTAAAGTGTCATGGGCATGCCCCAGTAATCAGCGGAGTAGACATAGTATTACAAGCACAATGGTGGGCCATAATTAATACAATGTAGTTAAATTTATAAAAACAATTTCTAATCTTTTTTAAAATAGAAAAAAAATACAAGTTTCATCGAATTGAGAGCTCATCACCCCAAATAATATCCTCAAATAAAATGGAGAAAATGATTAATAAAGGATCCCAAGATTATATTTTACCTTTTTGTTCAATGGAAGGAGTCTCTAATTAAATATATAATATATAATCCAAAAGGACTATATAATATTCTTGGAAAATGTGGTACCATTTTAAAATACCTATCTCAAGTTCTTCCTTAGAATGATCCATAGATCATATAATAGAATTGATCTTCGAATCAATCTCGATTAGAAGAAAATATTACACGTAGTTTCATAGGCACAAAACATAAATTGAACATCTAGTTCAAGAATTATTGGATTGTGGTGCTATAATCCAAAGAAAGAGTCCATATTCAACCATATTCATACTTGTAGAAAATAAGAAGGACATGCCACATTATGCTCAATTTCAATATTCATTTCCGAAATGGATCTCAAATGTGCAAGCCAAGTATCTGAAAAGTTTACAAATAATGAAGTTAAAAAAAAAAAAATGAAAGCAATGATACATTGAGCATAAAATTTACTTAGAATGGTATACTCTGGTATAAGAGAAGAATATATTGACCTAACACCTCAAAATTCAAAATCCAAATCTTAAAATAAAATCATGATTCTTCAACTATAAGTCATGTTGGATTTTTCAAAACATATTATAATATTCATCAATATTTCTTTTGAAAAGGAAAGAAGAATCATATTTAGAAATACGTGGTTAAATATGGTACTTGTCATATCCAAAATATTGAATTAGTTATACCTCTAGGTCTCCTTCAACCCCTTCATAGTTTAGATAAAAAAAAATGGACAAAAGTGTATATGAAATTTATCACGGGTTTCCAAACCTTAAAGGGGAAGGATAACATATTTTTAATCATAGAATGATTAACCAATCACTTCATTGGAATATCATCAAAAGATAAATCTAGTTGAATTGGTGATAGTTATGTGAAAAATATCTATAGGATTCATGGGATTCCCAAAGTTATCATTATTGATAGGGATCCCAAGTTTACCTGCAACTTTTAGAAGGACTTGTTTAACTAGGTAGCGACCACTTTATCCATGAACACTTGATACCATCCCAAAATAGATGGACAAATCAAAGTGATAAAAAAATTCCTTGAAGGTTGTCTAAGGAATGTTGTGAATGATTTTCAGTGGTAGTGGGAAAAGTGTCTACATCTTACAGAATGTTGGTATAACACAACTTATCATACTTAAAAAAAAATGACTCCCTTTGAGGCCTTATACAGATATCCACCACCATTAATAAAAGAGTAGTTTTGTCACCAATTTTAAAGAACCTACGGTGAAAACCTACCTAGTTACTTTTGATGAAATCCTTCATACCCTCAGGATGCATCTCAAGCAAGAAAGGAACTGAATAAATAAATGAGACAACTTGAAGGGAACTAATGGTGAATCTAAAGTAGGATAATAGGTGTTCTTGTTACTCCAACCATACAAGCACAACATGTTCAAAAATTACAAAACCCATAAACTTAAACAAAAGTTTGATGATCCTTACTAGATATATATGAGAGTAGGACAAGTAGCCTATGCCTTAGATATACCAGACAACGGGATATTACACAATGATTCCATGTCTCATTTTTGAAGAAAAATCTAGGTCCAACAGATGAAAAAGGGAAGCTAGTATTGGAACCTAAAGACATTGTAGAAGTCATAACCAAAGTCCTTCAATCAAAAAGTTTCAATGGGTACCTTGTCAAATGGAGGAACCTTCTATAATATGAAGCTACCTGGAAGAATGAAAAACTTATATCAAGGCATTGATATTTAGCAATGTTTCAAGAATGAAGTATTTCAAGAAGGGATGACTTGTAGTATACCAAAAATAATAAGTTGATAGTTATTTGAAAATAGATAATTTAAATGTATGTAAAGCGTCAGTTGGTGAAGAGTTACATCCCTTATCTATTGTTTTATAAAATGATGATCATTCACCATTGTATATTGGATTTGGGAAAATTAATAAGATGCATGCACACGCGCATGCGCGTGCACGTGCACACACACAGTCTTAATTCTCTCCAGAACCCAAGTCAATCAGTGTGGAGGGATATTGATGCCTCAATATCGAGACCTAATTCCATCTCAAACTTGCATCAAATGTGTTGAAAACATAGTATTGGATCTTATGACTATGCATAGAAAATATATCTTTATTCAAATTGAACTCTTAGAAGGTTACAACACACCAAGAAAATAATGTAATTATAATAAAATAGACCACATAATATTTGATTATAAAACAATGTGAGTAGATGTGTAGTAATAGTTGTAAAACAATTCCTTTTCAACTAGAAAGAAATCCTTATTATTGGTGATGTCACCTTAATTCTGTCACATTTTCATGTCACCAATGTTCTAGTCCACTATAATCCTATTTAGTTTAATATTGGTGTTCAAATTGTCTTTTCCTATCCCTAAGTAATATCACATGTATTCATATTTCCGTATGATATAATTTATTCTTTGGTTGAAGGCCATTGAAAAGTTGGAACCTTGGAATATCTCAAGCTACATTCCAATTTTTTTCAAAAATTTAAACTTATGATTTTTCTAATCTTTTAAAAGTACCATAATATACACTTCACTAATTAAATAAAATCCTTGAGAATTGGAATTTTAACATGATATCATCTTTGATTTGGAAATTTACCAATTGAAATCTCAAAAGCTCTTAAATTTTCTTAACTTCATCTAGATATGTAAATTTTTACCAACTGTTTCTATATTTCCATTTCATTACAATGATAGATATTAATGATTTTTATGAAACTAAAGTCTAGTAATCATTTATTTTGTTTCACCTTATTCTAGTCATTCTCTCTTTGATTCTATTAATATCATATATGTGTTTGAGGAGTTGTTGTTATAACTAATAATATTTCCCGTAACATTTAGGATATCCTCTAATTTTCTTGAGTCCTTTATAGTCAGGCTCTATTTGATTCTATTAATATCATATAGTCACACTCTCTTTGATTCTATTAATATCATATATGTGTTTGAGGAGTTATTTTTATAAGTAATAATATCTCCCAATGCATTTAATATATCCTCTAATTTTCTCGACTCTTTTATCATATATAACATCCCAAGTCACCATTTACCACATATTTTGCATGAAAGTCTTAGAAAATCTTTCTAAGAACTTTATTTTTCTTATTAATAAAAGTACATTTATCACTTTACATCCTAGGTCACCATTTACAACATATTTTGCATGAAAGTTGTCGAAAATCCTTCTAGTAGACCTTTATTTTTCTTCATTGATAACTGTCTTGAAATCCAGGAATTATTCATCCAGGAATTATTCCATTCGCTATCTAAAAACATAACTGTCTTGAAATCAAGAATCAACAATATCGCTATAAAAAGAAAATCGCTATCATAAATAAATACAAGGATAATGCCATCATTGAATCGATATCATTAAAAATATCATGAGGAATACATGGCATGTAAAGTTCATTGTACCAGAAATTCATTGTTTGTTGTTAACACGTTATTGATGTCCAAAACTTGTGATGATGTTGTTTAGCATATAACACACTCTCAATAGTAATGAATTCGTTGTCATGCAGAGCACAAGAAAATAATCCGTTGTCCAACACAGAGCAACATAAGGGTAATAAAACACTGATTTAAATGCGCTGAAACAGAGTTTAAAAATGTTGAGGTGCAGTCTGAATATATGCTGAAAACACAACCTATGTATGTTGAGATTTTACCAATCAAGAGCTGGGAACTTCAATATAATCAATATAATCACAGAGAATAAAACTCTATCCAAAAACGCAGAGGTGAAATAACATGCAGAGACCGAGGCAAAGCGGATATCAACGCAGAGATGAGAAGGGGAAAATAATTGGGAAAACACATCTTTGCTCCTCATCCACTCACATAAAAGCAGGGTATTTGAATCTATAGGTCATCGTGCACCAAAGTGATGACCTTCGATTCGACTCTTGGTCGACTGCTCAGGCATGGACTAGAGAGCTAGGGATGAGGACGAAAAGCTCAAATCTTCACAACAATCAACAAACCAAAGGGGAGTCTCAACATGCAGGGATCGAAGGCCAGGGGAATCAAGTCAATATCGAGCTTAAGGCTTACTAGGAAAATTAAGTTCT
>CBVK0100551933.1:0-18147 GCA_900067695.1 Picea abies
TCATTTTATGGTTTTTATGGTATTCTTGTATTTCCATGCCTTTCCTTTCCTTGTACCACCATGCCTTTCCTTGCCTTGTCATGTTGTGCCATGCCATGCCTTTCCTTTCCATGCCATGCCTTTCCTTTCCTTCACTTCCCTTACCTTGCATTGTATTTCCATGCCTTGCCTTGTATTTCCATGCCATGCTATGCCTTCACTCTCCTTGCCTTCACTTGCCTTTCCTTCACTTGTCTTTCCTTCACTTGTCTTGCTTTCACTTTTCTTGCCTTCACTTTCCATGCCTTCAATTTCCTTGGCTTGCATTCACTTCCCTTTTCTTCACTTGCCTTTCCTTTCCTTCACTTTACATTCCTTCACTTGTCTTGCCTTCACTTTCCATGCCTTCACTTGCCTTCACTTTCTATGGTATTCCATGCCTTCACTTGCCTTCACTTTCTATGGTATTCTTGTATTTCCATGCCTTGCCTTGCCTTGTCACGCCATGCCTTGCCTTTCCATGCCATGCCTTTCCTTGTCTTCACTTTCCTTTCCTTTCATTGCATTTCCATGGCTTGCATTGCCTTGCCTTTCCATGCCATGCCATGCCTTCACTTGCCTTGCCTTCACTTTCCTTGAATTCACTTTCCATGCCTTCACTTTCCTTGCCTTCACTTTCCTGGTCTTGCCTTAAATTTCCTTTCCTTCACTTTCCTTTCCTTGCATTCACTTTCCATGCCTTCACTTGCCTTGCCTTCCCTTGCCTTTCCTTCACTTTCCTTCACTTCACTTTCCTTGTCTTTCCTTCACTTTCCTTTCCTTGCCTTCACTTGCCTTGCCTTGCCTTCACTTTCCATGCCTTCACTTTCCTTGCCTTACCTTCCCTTTCCATGCCTTCACTTGTGTTTTGCTTTCACTTTCCATGCCTTGCCTTGCCTTCACTTTCCATGCCTTCACTTTCCTTGTCATACTAATCGCAAGTAGGAGGGGAGGTATGATTTTCTAGGTCATTTACTATCCCTGGTCTAGTCTCGGGGATACCCCCTCCAGATTCATTCTTCCTTAACTCTACTTCCAAGAGGGGGTGGACCTCTCTTTCTAGTAGGAGCCTTGTGCACCTTCCGCACCTTTTTATGGCGATGGTCATGTTCTCCACATCTGGAGGTTGCTTAGGTGGTAGGTGATGATGTGGATATGAGACATGCCACTTCCTTCTTCCTAGATCTTGACAACTTGTAACGTCAAGCCCTGGCTTGCCATATCAAGCTTCATCCCAGTTTATTCTTCTCTTGGTGCCTCTCTACCTAGGGGGTTATTTTATTTGTGAATATCCTTCTATATTCCTGTGGGGTTTGGCACTTGCTTGGTTGGTCCCCTTGCTCATGCTCCTAGGTGTAAAGGTCATGTATTATGATTGAGGCATAGGCCTGGGTGAAACTCTCATCCTATGAGAAATTCCATGGCTTGTCCCATGAATCCTTCTTAATCCTGAAGATTTCATTAGCTAATTAGTATGCGAGCTTACTGGTTGAGCGCTTCACATGTCTGGGTATGATCATTGGCATGGAGGATAATATTTTTTGAATGGCTTCCAAAATAGCCTCCAGACACCAAATTTTTGTGGTTTTCGATGTCGAGGAACCATGTTGCAAGATTTTGAACATATTGATTACAATATGGGAGCCACCTTCTATGATTAGCTTGTCATAAACCTAGGACGCAAATACACAGAGCCCTTCTTCTAGTGCCTAGAGCTCCACAATGTTGTTGGTATTTATCCCCATTTTACCCCCATACATTCTCAATATGTTTCCTTTGTTGGTTCAAAAGACTCTTCCATACCCTTCCTATCCCAAATTTCCTTTTGAGGCCCCATCGAAGTTCATCTTGATAAACCTTTTTAAGGGAGGGTTCCACTGAGAAGTTGAAGTTGGAGGGCTCATTATTGGTCTCTTTCTGAGGGAAGCTAGGTTGGCTTTGAGGTTGAGGCCTTGGACTACTGATAGCTCGAACGAGCTAACTTGCTAGTCTTTGTCCTCCTAGGTTTGGGCCAGGATCATTTCCCAGAATGAAGTGAGGAACTTGTTTCAGAGTTCTTCTAGAGGTCAGGCTTGAATATTAAAGACCCTATGGTTTCTCTCTTTCCAAGCTTCCCAGGTAATAAATCGAGGTAATAGGTTTCACTCTCTATTGATGACAGGGTTCTAAGTTATTGGTTTTGTCCATTTTTATATGGTGTCCCTTATGGAGTTCCTTTTGCAACCAGAGCACTGAAAGAGAAGCACCTAGAGGGTCCATAGATTTTGTGTCTAAGTGAAAGTATTTAATAGGTGATCTGTTGTTTCCTCCTACAATTGGAAAAGAGGGCATCGAGAGGGGCCCGGAAGTCCCCATTTGCATAGATTGTACCAAGTGAGAGCTCCGTTTAGGGCTATTACCCAAAGGAAGGTCAAAAATTTCAACCAGAGGCTTTGTTTTCAAATATTGAGCCAAATTTGGGCTTGAGGAAGCTTGTTGTGTTGGGTAGCTATCTCATATGCTTATTTCGTTGTGAAGGTTCCAAAATAGTTGTTGACCCATCGAATCCGGTCTTGTTTTTTAGAGCTTCAAATTCTCCTTCTGTTTAGTTTCTCTAGGTAACCCTCTATGAGGTTGATTTTGTTTCTCCAGTCTAGCTGTGGTAGGGGAGCCATTTCCTCTAGTGACTGGGGTTTGTTTCTTCTGTCTAGTATTGAGAAACCATGGTCTTTTTCTAGGATGTCATTCTAGATTAGAGCATCCTTTCCATTGTTTATTTCCCAGAAGTAATTTTACTGAACTAAGGGTCAATTATGCCAAGATAGGTTCCATATGCGTGAACCAAGAGGGGCATTGTTAATTCTGATGATTTGGTTGTTTTGTTGATTTTGGGCATATTTAATTTTATAGAGGTTATCCCATTGAGATTGGGGATTAGTTATCCAACACCACCATATCTTAGCTCCAGGGTTTTCCTGAGAGTTTCTGGATCCCTCAATCCTAGAACTCCTTTCATTTTTGGAAGATAAACTATTTCCCATGCCACTAATACACATTTCTTTTTGTTTTTCGAGCTGCCCCATAGGAAGTCTCTTTGAATATTTCTTATTGCTCTAAGAATATATTTTGGGGCTGTTATGACTGAGATACATTATATATGCATCGCTTGAAGGACCGATTTGATGAGTATGAGTTTGCTAGCTATATTGAGAGAATGAAATGGCCATTTTCCCAATTTTCTTTCCATCTTGTCCAGGAGGACCTCTAAGATATTTTTCTTTAAGGAGTTCTTTGTTAGGGGAACTACCAGGTATTTGGATGAAATATGTTTTTGTTGGAACCATAGGATACATGCTAGGTGACCCTGGATCGACTGAGGGGTGTTGAATAAGAATATGTTGAACTTCTCTTCATTGACACACATCCTTGAGGATTCATAGAAGTCGTGGAGGACTTGTTTGATTTTAGGGGCTTCCTTCTGAGTTGGAGAATCCATTAAAATTGTTTCATCCATAAATTTTTGATGTGAGCATAGGGCTTTTTATCCATGGAGAGAGATCCTCTTCCAGTTTCCTAGTGCCACTTCTTCCTTGATATCCCTTCCCAAGCCTTATGCCATCAGGATAAAGAGAAAGGGAGAGAGGGGTTATCCCTAATGGATACCCCTCTTTGGGGAGAAGGTCGAGGAGGGGAAACCATTAACTAAGATAGAAAATAAGGTCATGGAGATCAGAGAGTGAGCTCATTGTATCCAATTTTCACTGAAGCCAAAAGCGGCTAGGATGATGAGGATATAGTTCCAGTTCAGGATATAAAAGGATTTTGAGAGGTCTAATTTGATGAGAAATCCAGGTTTCTTGGAGGAATAAAGGGAGTGGATAAGGTCATGCATTAGGATTATGTTGTCTAGGATTTGTCTTCCTTCCGCAAAATATGTTTGCTCTGGGGAGATTATGGAGGGTAGGAGAGGTTTTAGTATGTTCACAATGGTTTTGGATATGAGTTTGTAGATAACATTGAAAAGAGCTACAGGGAGAAATTTGTTGTGGATTTCTACTTTTTCTTCTTTAGGAATGAGAGTGAGGAAGGTAGTGTTGTAGGCTAGGAGGAATGTTTTTTTATTTTTTGGAGTCTTCCATTGCTTCCCAGACTTCGTTATTTATTACTGGCCAATAGGTTCGGTAAAATTCTATTGTGAATCCATCTGGTCCAAGAGATTTCCCTTTCAACATATCCCACATCACTTGCTCCACCTCTTCCATGGTGACTGACCTCATCAGGGCTTCATTGTGATTTTCATTTATCTTTTTTGGAATATGATGTGTAATATTTTTTATTGCATCCTTTCGATTCAGGTGTGGTTCTTGCATTAGAATTTTGAAGTATTACAGAAGATATGATTGGATGTCCTGGTGGTTCCTTAATTTGTTTCCTTGTTGGTATTTTATAGAGATAATTCTATTCGGATGTCTTCACTGGATCATTGAGTTGTGGAAAAACTTTGAGTTTCTCTCACCTTCCTGGAGCCATAAAAGTCTTTATTTCTGTCTCTAGAGAATTTCATCACGATTATCTTCGGTTTCTATCTGGGACATGAGAGATACTTCTTCCTCTACTAGCTCCTAGGAGTGCCTTGAAGCGACCATTTCATGTTTGTTTTGTTTCATTATTTCTTGAAGTTTTTTTCTGGCTTGAAAAATATTTCCAAATTATGATATATTCCATAACTTGATTTGTTGTTTCAATTTCTTCCATTGTTTCTAGAGTCTATACATTGGGCAGCCCGAGTTGACTATCGTTGAATTACACTAGGAGGAAAATTTGGAGTGGAAGGAAAGGTCTATCATCCAGAAGAATTCAAAGAAGAAGGGTCAGTTCTTAGGGATTTTTGAGATGTCGATGAGAAGGATGATGGGCCAATGATCTGATCCATGATGTGGGAGAATGATGGCTTATATGGCATAGTTTCTTTGAAAAAGAAATTATGAGATGAGAAAACGATCCAGACGGGAGGTGATGTGGTGCTGGCCAACTCGATGGTTGATCCAAGTAAAGGTTACATTAGTGGTTTCCTAGTCAACCAAGCCCAGGTCTCTAATGGTTTCTTTAAATATTTCAAAGTATTGATTTAGTCAGTTTAAGACTTTGCTTTCCTCTGGGAGAGAATTTATTATTTTAAAGTCTCCCCCTATGATACAAAGTTGGATTTATAAGAGAGGATCTATAAGGGAGAGATATTGCAGAAAGGATAATTTATCCTGCATATTTTGAGGTTTGTAGACATTGGTGATGTAGTCCGATTGGTCAGATCCTATTGGTTGGAATTTGGTGGAAATAGTACATCAGGTGGAGAAGAAAGAGGAAAGGGATATTTCGATGGGATTCTAGAGGATGGCCAAACCACGTGATGCTCCTTTGACATCTACTTCTATGACATTGCAACTTCTCTAACATCTAGTGGCCATTTTTTCCATAGTTGTGGAACTGCAATTTGTTTCTTATAACATCATTATAGAAGTTTTTTCATCATATATCAAGGTCTTTAAGAATATTTTCTTACTTTGGTTGTTAAGGCCTCTTACATTCCATGAGATGTATTTCATTGGGAAGGTTGGGGGTGTGAAGAGAATTTTTCTACCATACTCTTAATCCTTCCAGAATTTAGAAGAAGTACTCCTAGTTCTTGTAAGAGTTGCTTGTTGGATGGCCTTCCTATTTTTTTTTCATCTTTTGGTTCCTTAATAATTTCTTTGCTTGAAGTTCTCTTCGTTCCTAAAGATGCAGATAAAATTTTCTTACCTTTTTGGGTTGCTCCTCCTTTCTCTTTATTCCTTGATTTGATCAAGGTACTTTGCAATAGTCTTATTTGTTGACCTAGTATCGAGTGTTCCTCATTCCATTCACATGTTGTTGCTATGCTTTGCAGATATAGATCTTCTAGATCATTGTCTTCTAGTTCATTTTTCTCCACCTTTAGGGGTTCAGTTGGGACCACTGGATCATCATGGTTCTATAGCTAGGGGTAAAACATGAGGGAAGATGGAGCACTATTGGAGAGAAGTTTCTTTTCTTGTTTAAGTTGGGAACTTGGTTGGGATTTTTCGGATGGGATTGAGTCAGGTACTTATTTCTCTAAGAGGTTATCTAGTGAGTAGAAACTATTACTAGTGCGAGGGACATTGGGTTTGGGTTGTGTAGGTATTTTATTTTTGGATTTACACTTTTCTTGGAATTTTTCAAAACATGTCTTGTCCTTTTCCGATTGGGGATTGGGGGGCTATGTTTTCTTATTCATGGGACATTCACGAAAAAGTTTCCCATGAGCATGACATTTTTAGCACTGAAAGGGAATGTGTTCATAATCCAGGTCCTGGATCCAGTTGAAATCCCTATATTTGAGGCATATTTGTGGTCGTAGATCCTTGGATACATTGAGGTAGACACAAATCCATGTGTAGGAGGTATAATGACATGGAAGGGTGGCCTATGTGATCCTAACAAAAGATCCAAGAGTGTTTCCAAAACCCTCTAGAATTTTCGTGCACCAGTACTCCTACGTGAGTGAGTACAATCTAATGCATACCAGAGCTGCAGTGAGATATTTCTTTTCCGTGTTGAAGTTCTCTTTCCATATCCGCATGTTTAAACTAGAAGATTTGAAGAAGTACAATCCTCCTTGGAAGACTCTTTCTCGATCTTTCTCCAGGTTGAAGATGTTCATAAACAATCCTTTGTATCCCAATTTTAGGGAGACTTCCCCTTTGGGATTCCATCTAGTTTTGATCCACCAAATTAGGGCTTTCTCTGATGGACAGAGGCCCATAAATTTGCGTATGAGGGCATGATATTGTATGTACTCGATGTCCTCCCCGAGGAGGGGCGACAAGATTTCGTACTGCGAAATTTCCTCTTCTTGCGGGTTGTAGGTCGATGGGATTTTCTTGTCGGATTTTAGGTTCTGATGGTTTTGAGCTGGGAGAAATTCCAATCTTGTTGGGGTTTCCTTAGCTTCTTTTTATTTTTCTGTGCCCATTGGGTTGAGCATACTTGAGGTCTTATGGATGAGGGAAGGGGTCTTGGGTGGATGACCACATCCAAACACTATGTTTCGGAAAGAGGGGGTGGCTCTTCCTTGATTGGAGGCCTCCATTGCTAGTTTGGGAGGTCATTATAGGGTCAATGTTGTAGACCTAAAACTCAGGTAGTTCTTGTTCCTATTTTCTCTCCTTTACTTAAGGGTGCACTAGTAATTAATTTTTACTAACCTTTTTTATTTTTTTTAACAAAAACTAGAGGATTTGAATTAGAAAAACATGTGATTGAAGCAAATACAAAGAGTTAGAAAAGAGGATCCAAGATGAAACCTTGTTGAAATTCAAAGGCTCTAAAAAAGATACTTATCCTTACAATTATTGAGTATACAATGATTTATTTAACATATTTAACTATGCAAGGTCATGCTGAGTATAATCTATAGAATATGCCAAGAATCACAAGTGAAAATCACTACATTAGCTAGCATAAGTAGGAAATACCCTAAACCTTATATCCTCTATTTCTATCCCTGATATGGGGTATCATGTCAAGGAGTTGATAGCCAAGCAAACTCAAAACCCACATGAATGCATTAAGATGAATTTTGACCACCAACCTACGATCTTGCAATAAAATCCTACCACGAGCCTGAAATGAGCATAGGGGATGGATATATGCCAAATTAAAACCTAGAGAATTATCAAACACAGATGATGAGTGTTCCCTTCTGATGTCAAAACACATACAAGAAAATGCCACATGTGTACTTCTAATGGTATTGTGTTTGAAAACCATCATTAAGGGATTGGCTTAAAATGATATGGCCCATTGATCTCTAGAACCCCTTTTTCTAATGTGATTGCCACATTTTAATAATTATCAACTAATCCATTTTTTTTCTAGAGAATATGGTAAATATGTGCCCGATGAATGTTCTACAATGAATCTCATATTCTTCAGATGATAGAGAACAATTTTTCATCTTTCGGAGAGATTCCCTAAATGAAGTACCAAATTGTGTTTTTTGAATCCCCTAGTATGTTAATATATTGAACTTGATGACCACTTGTTATCTGAACTCCTTGAAACAAGGGTTAAGACTCCATGTGATTTTTGGAGGCTGGACCTAAAATCAAAGAAAAGTTGAATTCCAATATTCCTCTAGGGCTGAAAAAGAACCCCACCCACTCTTACCACCCCAATATTTATTTTTGAAGCTCTATCAAAACACACTGTGAAGGAATTCTAATGATGGAGCCAATGCTTGAACTGGGAAGGGGAACACAAAAGTTTCCAGTGTAATCTAGGTCGGACTAAAGAGTGAACAAAGATATGCAAATCAAATATTTGAAACCATAATTCCTCTTGTTTTTCCAAATCTTTGATATGGAAGAGATTAATATGACAAGAGTTGAAGTGTTGAGATAATAAGGAAATGGATTTTCCAACAATCAATATTGGAAGAGAAGATTCCCCTTTGAAGATTTCTCTATTTCATGAAAGCCAAATCTTCCTACATATGGACTTTGGAAGATCCAACAAGAGTCTTTTAAAAATGGGGTTTTGTAGGAAATAACCTTGATAATGTGATTGACATCATCCCAAACAACTAATTAATATGTGGCTGATCTCTTGTAATGTGTCTTGCCAAACTTCCTTGGAGAATTCACATTCTAAAAGAAGGGAAGAAGAATATTGACAATCAGAGCAACATAGAATGCACTTGGCAGGACCATGTGTTCCTCTCTTGCACAGATTCTCCCCTGTAAGGATATTCCCATGTGAAAAGGTCCAACAAAGTATGTTTATTTTCAAAATCCCATCTGAATTCCATATAATTGTCCCATATCTTGATTTAGGTGGTAGGATTATTTGACGAAGAATACCTTTCTAGCCTCTATGAACAAAACATCCTTGGTCTCCCCATCCTCTTTTATTTGATTCCTCCTTATGTCAGGGGGATTCACCTTGAAGCTTGAGGAGTAGGGAGTGATCATTTTCCTTCAACTGAACATGAACATCTCATAGGTCCCAACCAATCCAAGTGCTAGAAGATCTACACCAAGAAGATATATCAAAGAGAGAATGCTTTTGTTGGGATTTCAACTAGTCCTGAAGAGGGAGAAAGAAGGATTGTTCAATCAAAGGGGTCTTCCCCATAATATTGTCTTACCATAAATCGATATCTTTATCATTCCCAAAAATCCAAGTTAAGATACTTTGGAGAAGAGAGAGGGATGCCTTGATTAATTTCCAAATTTGAGAACTACTTTGGGTCATTGGGGATTTTTATTAATTTCCAAATTTGAGAACTACTTTGGGTCATTGGGGATTTTTCAAGGATATGGAGTTAATCTCTTGAAAAGTATTTAAAGAGGAGTGATTTTTCCACCACTCATTCTTTCTCGTGAGTAGCTTCCACAACAACTTTGCTCCAAGGGAAATGTTCATTAGTGTTGGATAATTTACTCTCGATCCCCCTGTGTGCCTTTGGGGTATGTACAATATTACAATTGATCAAGTGGAAGCATTTATGGTTAGGCTTATGTTTTTTCCAAATAAACTTCCTTAACTCTTGAGAAAAAACATTTTTTATTCTCATCAAAGCTAGTAAGAAGGAAAATTGGAATATTAGTAAGACTAAGACTTTTGTTTTTACTAATTAATAATTAACTTAATATCATTTCATGGATATTCTATTAACTATGCATTCTTCTTAGTAATTTTAATTAACTAGATCTCCCTTTATATTATGATATACCATTTGATTTATATATTTATTTTGTTACCATTATTTAATTTAATATCTTTTTTCTAAATATAGTACACACTTTATGAATATTTTCTCATAAAATAAAATGCATATTAAAATAATTTTTTTTTCAGAGTTTTTAATTAACTTTCCATTTCATTATCAATTTCCAATTCATTAACAATACCAAAATGTACTATGTAATTCATTCCCCTGAAGAATTGCATTATTGTATTTCTAAGGGTGTCATCATTGGCATGCTCTTCAAAGTACTCAACTTTTCTTGGTGGGGAAATGGCTCAATAGTGGAGACATTGTTAAATGATATGCATTTTCCTTTGTTGATAGATTGATGGTCACTAAGGAATACATTTATCACCTTATTGTCTTCTCTTCAACTAATCATTGTTAGTGACCAAGTCTATGACCTGCTCTAAAGGAAACATGCAACCTCAAAGTAAACGTATTCTTACCATACAACCCCATTATCCATGTGTGGATCAATCAATAGGCATATTTGTTATCCTTACACACACTACAATAAAATAAATTAACAATGTTAAAAATCCAAAATTAAAATATAGCATAACCACATCAATTTCGCGTTTCACTATTTCCTAGCTAAAATTATAATTATATTGTAATAAAATGTTAATGCAATCCTTCATCAATACACCTTTATGGTTTCTTGTCACACTAGATAAATTGTCAATTACATCTACAAATAACATCTACAAATTGTCCTAATCTTAAAAATCAATATCATGAATTGTGTTATGTTAATATATTTTTAATTCATCTGTAAAATCATATAAATTATAATTAAACCATTTCATTCATGATCATTTAAACTCGATCATTTGTAAAAAAAAATGCGTTCAAATAATAAAGTTTAGTTTCTCTTAATAGTCAAATAAAACGAGGAACTATAAACACAACTTTATTGCTATATATTTGATCTAATTTCCAAAAGATTCGTACATATTTTGACATTTAAAAACATATTTTTTTTATATTCTATTTTTTCTTCTCATTAAAATTTAGAAAAATTATGTAATGATGAAATTGTAGATATCATCGCCAATATCTTTCCAAGGGTACAAGTGTCACTCAATACTATTGTCGAAGTGAAATATTATGGAAAATACACAAAAACTATAGTTGTGTGTCAAAAAAATTCCAAATGGAAGCGGTGGAGGTGGATACATGATTCATTAAATCGGATCTTCAACTCTCCACCACCACCACCTCTCTCCCTCCAATCTTCTATCACCCACTAACTCCACCACCATCGCTCGATAAGTTGACCAGTGTGGCTTTTATGCGATGTTTAAAAAGTGTTTTTTAATAATTTTTCATAATGTTGCTCATTCAAAGTTTATAAAAGGAAAAATTATGAATTTCATGATAGGGAAGGAAGAATATAAGTTTAATGCTTTTCGTGCTCTTATATTAAATTGCATCAATTTTTCCTTTCTATTGTTACAATTGATGTTGGAAATTTTGAATATATATATATATATATATATATATATATATATATTTATTTATTATTTTATTATTCAAAATTTTTATTACTCAAAATGTTATGATATTTTTAAAATTAATATTGGTTAGGTTAGAGAATGATTTTTTCAAAAATATATATAATTAGATACATATTTGAAAACAATAGTTATAATGAAATTGATATTTTTTAAAATAACATTTCTTAGAGGATGATTTTTTTTAAAATACATATAATCATATCAAATATTTGAAAAACAATAGTTACAATGAAGAATTGAGAAAAACTAATATTTATTTATTTTTAGTAGATTTGATAGTTTTAAAATGTCACTTTAAAATTTAAAAACAAGACTTCCTAAAGGTTTTCTTGAAAAATTGTATTTTTCATGTATTTTTTGTTAAAATATGTTTTAATGGTGTCTAATGGCTTGATGCAGTTTTGTACTTAGTTTCGTAATGATAATCATTATAACATCATTTGTGAAGCACTTATACATGTAACATGATCTCACTAGACTTATGTAATATTGCACATGTGCATATGGAAACAATTTTGGGAGTTATTTGGTGGTGACCTATCTTTGAGGTAGTGGTTACTTACACTCATACATGTCATTCTTTTCCACTAATTCTCCTTTATATATTGATGATATTAACGTCAATCTTCATGGTTTGGTTGATTTCCACCCCTAATTGTGCCTTATAATTGATGGTCTAAGTTTCTCCTAGTTTCTATAAATCAAGGTAACTGGTATTGAATCAAGGAAGAGTGGAGGGAGGCTTATGATATTCACCATTATCCTAGACCATGTGGGTCCTTAGGCTAGATCATCCATATGATTGAGATTTGTATGGATCCCCATTTGAACTCCATAAATATGTGTGATCTAGTTAATGTAATTGGGAGAGTTATATGAAGAATATAAGTTCTTACTTCCATGGATGTTTCGGTACCTTGGAATTTTACCACATAAGTTTCTCTTGCTTCCTTTCTCTTATTTTATAGATCTATATTTATGTATTTGATATTTTCGATGGGATCTTAGATATATGAGTTTGATACCTTGAAAGAAAAAGAACAATATGTAGAAACATATAATCAATATCTATCATATATAAACTTCTATGGAAAGCATCAATAAATAAAAGTAGATATATCAAATAAGAGAAAAGAGACAACATATATTGACATGGTAAAACCCCAAGGTGGGGAAATAACCATGGAGGCAAGGCCTTCTATTGTTCATATAACACTCTTAATCACATCAAGTAGATCACACATATGTATGTAGTTAAAATGAGATCCATACAACTCTCAAGCATACAAATGATTTATCCTAAGGACCCATAGGGTCCAGGCTATTGATCAATACCATAAGACACCCTTCAATCTTTCGTGATTGAAGACCAATTGCCTCAATTTATAGTAACCACGAGAGACATGTACCATTGATTATAGGGAATAATCAAGGGTAGGGTCTTGACTTCTCCTAGTTACTATAAATTGAGGCAATTGGTCATAAATCAAAGAAGAGTTGGGGGTCACTTATGGGATTGATCATTAGCTTGGACCCTACAAGTCCTTAGACTAGATCATCCAAATTCTTGAGATTTGTGTGGATCCCTTTGAACTCCATACATGTGTATGCTCTAGTTGATATAATTGGGAGAGTTATATGAAGAATAGAAGACATTACTTCCATAGATGTTTCCCTACCTTCGGGGTTTTCCATGTAAATTTCTCTCATCTCTTCTATCTTATTTGATAGATCTGTTTTTATTTGTTTAATACTTTCCATAGGATTTTAAATAGGATACCTCTTGGCTATATGTTTCTACATATTGTTCTTGGTCTTTAATTTTTAACTTTATTTTTAGTATCTTTTTTTTTGCAATTTTTTTTTAAACTAAATATATAGATTATAAAAAACACTTAAAAATTTAATAAACAAATAATTTTTGCTATCAAGATTCCAAAAAATATTCTTAAAAAATAAATAATTTAGTATCTTTGTTTACATTTTAAAAAAGATTTTCCTAAATTCTCTTAAAATATTTATTTTACTTTCAAATTCCATATTATTACTTTCAAATTATATATTCTATTTATAACATTATTAATAATATGTGATAAATATATACAAATCTATGATAAATTAAAAAATAAAACATAAAATTTCACATGAAACATATGCCCTATAAATTCTAGATTTCAACATAAAATTTCACATAAGACATATGCCTTGACTTAAACATAAAATTTCAACATATGCCTTAACTTAAATATAAAATTTCACATAAGACATATGCCCTATGCCCTATATGTTCACCCTATAGGTTCTCTAGACTTTTCACATAAGACATATGCCTTGACTTAGATATAAAATTTCACATAATACATATGCCCGATATGTTCACCCTATATGTTCTCTAGACTTTTTTGTGATTGAGGAAAAAAATTTCATGACTTCAAATATTTGTTTTCACTATTCAAAAAATAGTAATAAATTTATGCATAATAGTCAATTCTATAATAGCCAGATTGTATATCTCTTTAAGATATTTGTATTCATGCAAAGAGTGTCAAAAACAAATGCCAAGGTATTCAATATATTTGTCTTTACAAAGTCATATACTTCAACATGAATGAATTTTAACTTTCAAGCGAGCTACGCTTTGCACTAAGCCATGTGATCTAAAGTTTCTTTGGTGGATCTTTTAACAATGACTCATTTAAACTTTATCATAAATAAAAAAATTCACAAATTGAATTAATCAATCATTCTGAATTGAGTAAATTGAGAATTTATTGAAAAAAATAAAAACTCAATTTTTATCAAAATAAAATATTGTTTTTTGGAATTTTTTTTAAGTGAGTTTAAATAGTATTTATAAAATAAGTGATATTTATCAAAATCATTATTAATCATGGTAAGTAATATTCATTTTATTGGTTGAAAGGTGAATAATGTGATATCCAATGAACATAAAAATAAGCTACACTACCAATCATTAACAATGTGATTGATGGATACTTTTCACTATTTATTATGTAATAGACAAAGAGAAAAAAACACATTACCAATTATTGATAGTGTGTAAAGTGGATATCACTTAAATCTTATCTCTGTTATCTAAAATTTAAAAGAAATCCACCTTATACCTTTTAAACACATCCCTACTAAAACTTTTGAAGAAAATTTTCATAATAAAATAAAATATAGCTATACACTTTTTGGGACTTAATTTTCACTGTCCATCAAATAATATTTATAAAAAAAATGATATTTACAAGGACATGGCAACTAATATTCATCCCATTGGTTCTAGAGTGGATAATGGGATATCCAATGCACATAAAAATAAATAAAAATAAGATACACTACCAATCATTAACAATATGTTTGATGGATAATTTTCACCATTCACTATCTAATAGATGAAGAAAAAAGAACACATTATCAATTAATAAAAACAAGATACACTACCAATCATTAACAATATGACTGATGGATAATTTTCACCATCCACTATTCAATAGAAAAAGAGAAAAGAATACATTACCAATTATTAATATTGTGCAAAGTGGATATTACTCACATTATCTATGTTATCTAAAATTTAAAACAAATCCACCTTATACCTTTCAAATACATCCCTTATCTAAAATTTAAAACAAATCCACCTTATACCTTTTAAACACATCCCTATAAAACTTTTGAAAGAAATTTTCATAATAAAAAGGTAGCATTATATAAAACTTAAGGTAGCATTATATAAAACTTAAGGTTGGGTTTCTCATAATAAAACTAGAATGTAGTCTAAACATTTTATCATAGTATTTTACTTTTTATGATCATGATTGTTGATGAAATTGTAATTATATAATGTTCAAATCATGTTTTTAATATATAAATAGATTCAACTCCCTAAAAATATTGGAAAGATTGATTATATGAAATTTCAATTACTCAATTTTACAATTCCAACTATTTTTAAAAATTTAATAAAAACTTAGAATATGACCAAAACATTATATAAAAAAGTTAAGCTTGAAGCTGTTATTAAATTATCAACCTTGAAGCTGTTAGTAAAATATCATGAGATGGTACAGGTACTGGGATACTCTTCTGTCACAACAGGATAAGAAGATCGCTCATTATAATGAGCATAGCCATTGGGATTCACATAATACAAAACTGTGGGAGCTGCAGTTGGCTCTGGAGCCTTCTTCTCCTGCTTTTTCTTTTCGGTCTCCTTCTTCTCATCCTTCTCGGCTTCCTTCTTCTCATCCTTCTCGGCCTCCTTCTTCTCATCCTTGGCAGGACCTTCGCTCTTTTTCTCATCCTTGGCAGGACCCTCGCTCTTTTTCTCTTCCTTCTCCTCTTCTTTAGCGGGACCCACGCTCAGTAACTCTGTTCTGAACCCCATTTTCCTTAGTTTTGTTGTGAGCCACACGGGATCTGCTTCTCCGACCACAGTGATCATTCCCTCTTTCATGTCCACTGAAATGGAATCCACTGAAACACAGAATTGGCGACATTAGTAAGCCTAAATCATATACCTAATATATCGTATGGTGATAAAATATACCTAATATATTCTATGGTATAAAATATTGTGGAGGAAGCAGGGATTGGAGATTCGTGCCTCCAACTCCTGCAACGGCCTTCATGGCTCTACTCTTGCTTTTCTCATCCTCCATAGTCGATTTCAACACTATTTTCTGCACATCCAAATAATGGTTAATGGCGTATGTGATACAGAATCTTTCAAATCATTAACCCTAGAACACAACTGGAAGAGAATAAGAGACAATTAGAACATACCTTCATTTTGATAGCAGAAGGATAATGGCCACCTCTGCTACTCTCCTACAAGATAAAATGAAACTGCCGGACCTTCAACGATCTTTCCTGTATTCCAAAATTATCTTGATGAGGATATAATGGTTTCCACAAACGAAATAAATAGGCGCAAAATATGGCCTGCGAGTTTGTTGTAGTATAGGTTCCTGAAAATCGTTGTGCAAGTTCGAAGTTCAGTTCCGAGAAAAGTCCAGGATTTGCGTGCGTGTCCATTGTACTAACCATCGACAATGTTATTGCAGGCCTGAAATGAAAGACAGAGACGGGAGACTGTTTGGCGGACCCATGTGTTTCACTAGTCTTACTGTAGTCCATATTAAAGGCTGCTGCGCTATAGCGCGCGGTGACGCCAATCAAATATGCTTCGGCGAATTGGGTATCAGTGCACTTGGATTGCTTTACAGCAAAATACGGCGTGGAGGATGTGCGTGGCGTCGGAATATTGGCACTGTGCATCCCCGCTGGTGCTACTGTCAAATGCAGAATGTCGGTTGTCGTTAGCGTTTAAGACGTGTCTCACTCGACATTGCTGTCAAAAAAGTGAATCGAATGAATTTGCGTTGTAATCACAAGACTCGCCTTCAAACATCTAGGTGGAAATGGAAATAAGACAATCCTGTACTGAACAGAATCTTCTTCCGACAAAGCTGGCAGGATTTTCCTTTAATTTTAAGCCGTTCTTGAAACAAAGAATCTTTGTGTGGTAGGTTTATTTGGAGTAAGCTAACTAGGGGCAGGATTTTCCTTTAATTTTAAGCCGTTCTTGAAACAAAGAATCTTTGTGTGGTAGGTTTATTTGGAGTAAGCTAACTAGGGCCATCGTCTGCCTCTGCGGCGTCCCCTAACCATGATTACCTGCACACAGATAAGCAGCTCAATCAGCAACAGGATAATCAATACTATCATGTCAACGGAACCCGTAGTGAATCCCAAGTTGCGGGTCGAACCCGCTCTGATACCATATGTAACGAACCGCCTCATTACGACAACCATTCTAGTAACAGGGGCAATTTTTTTTTTTTTGTGTGTGTGCGCGCGTGTAGAAGTAGCAACATAATGACTGTATAACGCCACTCGATTAACAACAAGACTCAATCACGAGGTTCAGCACAAGAACGCTGAAGGCCTCAACGAGAACTACAATCAACACGACCATAGGCAGAGGTGCCCAATGCAGACATTCAGCGAAAGGTAAAACTGACCACTAAATACGACTGACCTTCCGCCCGTCCTACCCTGCAAGGTTAGGACCTCCAAGACACATAATCAACGNCGCTCAAGCCCGGTTTCCCATCGTCTTTAACCATTTAAGGTCTCAGGGCTAGTGACTGTTCTGAGGAACATGGAGGTGTCTACATCCCACCTGACACAACAGACCAAGCAACCAACAGATCACACTCAAGTACAACATAAGTAAGAAGAACAACCGCGCCCCTTTCGGAAGGCGCGTGACAAGGATTCTGACAACGGACACCCCAGTTCACAATATTTAAGGATCAGCCACCCCAATATACTCACTTGGGTAATTAGGTTATGAATTTCCAGACTATGGCGCCTCGTATGTTATTAATAATATTTAAAAGTTACAATTGACTCTATCATGAACATTATCCATCTATCGTTGATGTCATACTTTGAACCATGAGTTGGCTATTTATCCTACTTCTTATATGCTACCAACACTAAATCCATAATGACCTTATGAGATTAAAACATTCATTAAGGTCCAATAGTAATGCACTAAAAGACATCATATTTAGGTAACATTATTTGAGAAAGAAATCAACATGCTTCATGAATTAAAAGGGCCATCTAAATAATAAAATTAAATGTCAAGTTAAAAGGGAAATAAAGGATTTGACAACTATCAACATGTGAAATAACAATAAACAAGGTTAGCAATTTATTTAAAGAAGCTCCCATAAGGACATAGCCTCTCGATTATGGGAATCGAAATTTGAATTACAACACACCATTCCCCCCCCC
>CBVK0100551934.1:5534-25531 GCA_900067695.1 Picea abies
AAAATTTCTAAGTACAATTAACTATATATATATGCACAATTTGTATATACAATAGTTCTATTTATAATATATATACAAATTATGAATTTTAATCTAAATTCGTGAAAATTGAATGTAAATTGCTCTTTCAAACTATAATGAAATTACTATCTAATCTTTTTAATTTATTTATGCTCAGGAAATCGAATATCGAAATGTCTAATTGCAAGTAGAAATAACAGATAGTAGAAAATATTTTGAATACAAGAAAATTCTATATTCTTTAAACTAATGAAATCAGACAAACAAACTGACCTGTTATCACATCTTGTCCTTTATGTAACGTTCAACCACCTTTATCTGATGAGTAAAACTTGCTACAGATTTTGAGACTGCTCCCAATAAATATGAAGCAATAGTGATGGAATTCGAATGATAGAACACATAAGAGATACGATCACAACAATCTCATAATTTTACAAGCAGCCATAATAAGATAAATCTTGTTGTGAGAACTTGTGTATAAACGTTCAATCAAAGATAAAGATAAATCTCTTAATTCAAGTTTGAATGAATGATTACTGTGTGTTAGATCTGGAACATGAAACATGGATAATATATAAACTTTTATTATACCATCTTGTAGTAAACCATGAAAACGAAAGTAATCATAATCTATTTACAAATTGAAATAAACATGACTTGAATAAAACCACAATACGGAAAAGCTAAAGCTGTGACGAGTATTATATTCCATTCAAGTCTGTAAATGAAAAATCCATAGTCTTTCCCCAGGCTGAGGTGATCCAATGTTTACAAAATAACATGCTTATATAGGTTCCAGGAAAAAAAACTGTTTCCTATTGATAATATAAAATCTGTTCCAAAAATATGGGGGATGCAACCTCCCTGATTTTACTAGATATCAAAACTATCAAGAGTCTAATTTTGTCTATCAAAATGGATAACAGATACGGCATGGGAGATCTTCAGAAGTGTCTCCTATCATCTTAGAAATGATGGACTCCTTAATCTTTCTGAAAATAAATGAAAATAAGAAAATTTTAGATATGTCTTCAATCATCAAATCAAACACTTCGAATTTTCTTAACTGGCTACAGAATCTTACGATTCTGTAGCTAGTTAAAATAGCACATACAATCTTAAAAAATAAAAGAAACTAATTCTAATAATAAAAATAGTTTATCTAATCAAATCAAATATCCTACTCTAAAAACAACAAATGATTATGCTAACTAATTCATACCTCAAATAAAAAACCGAATCATGTCAAGAAACTTTGGAATTTATGATAGCTGTGGTTGCCTCTACATTTTTGAAAATGACAGATCTTGTAGTTTTTAGGCGTTTGTCCTTTGCTTGGGTTATGGATTAGAGTCTATTGTTCTTGTTTGTCAACATATCCACTTGGTCTTCTAAATATTTAAGTCATGACTGTAGCAGTGGAACATCGGTATAATACCTGTCTATCCAAGATCGACATACCTCACACTACGACTGTAAAGAGTGTGCATGAACAACATTATGGGTCGGTGAATCCTCCATGTGAATGGTAGGATTATCACAGAGTTGAATGCCAGGAAATTTTGAGTTACCCTTTAGACAAGGAGGCAAGTTGTTAACATAGTCGTAGGGTCTGTCAGGGTAAAACCCATATGACACGGGGTCCTCTTCAGCCAGGAATCTTTCGATTTCTGAGTCTGAATCTTTGCTCACATCAATCGTGTTGTTTGTGGCTGCACAGGGTTTGATTTTATTTCAAACACTTCGTGAAATCAAACGACTATCCCTTTTATTCTTGAAATTAACATCGACACTACCCTTGTTCTTCTTCCCTGTAGGTTTTATAACAATTTTAGTGCAATTCTTTGGGTCTAAGACCGGTCGATTGTTCTGTTGGATAACATTAGGGTAGCTTGGGATTTCATTGTTAAGGGAAAGATCACAGGCCTAGAGTGGTGGGGGAGAGGTGGTAGGTTTCACAAGGGTTTCCATGATAACCAGCTTATCAACCTGTCCCAACTCACTGTTGCCAAAGCCATTTCGTGAAATGAATGTATCCCAACAATCGTTTTGTAATTGCAACTGGTGCATGAGGATAATTTTAATTAAACTATGATGGAATAAACTCGAATTAGACCTCTGTTTCATAAACCATTTACCCATCTTATACAAACTTCTGAGTAGAAAGTAAGGCATATTCAACGAAAAACCAATGAAAATCATAAGCAAGCACAGATGATATAGGAAAAATAATCTGAATCTTCCTTCACACGTAATGAATTGATTCACAATAGCTAGTAGATCATGCCACCTAGGTTTTAAGGATGAAACTGGCATATTTCGATCGCAACTGGTTAGTTTTCGTGAGGTGAGCATCAAAGTCCAAGGGACCTCCTCAACTTTCGCATTCTTGAACCATTTCTACCCAACTGCTGGCAAACCCGTGGCTTGGCTTAAGAACTCTTATGTTACTTCCAATTGCACGTCACCTATCTTTTCCTTACAGCCATCAAAAGTCAAGGCAAACTCTTGGGCGACTTGAAGATTGAAACCCTTAAATTTTTCGATGAACAAATGCCAACCATTCCTTTCTAAATCGTCCCTGGCATTATCATATGATAGCAGGGTTTGGGTTCCATTCAGCTCGACCCTTACCATTGGAGCCATGTTGAACAGACTGGTAATTAACACAGAATACACAGGTAGGGTTTGGAAGAACGCCACAGAGCCATAACCCCGAGCCTCAACAATACTTGCTATGATAATTGAAACGACAGGCAGGGTGTTAATCACTAAGCGTGTGAGCGACTTCGTGAAGCCCGAGACCATGCAAAAGAGTAATGGCATGTTTTTCTTCGTATGCCACCTTGGCATTGGGTATGTATTAGGATCAGAGCACTTTGAAAACCATAGTATGCGCATTCATAGATTAATTACAAAGGTAAGTGCATTGAATAAAAATTGAATAATTCAAAGTTTCATGAATCAAAAATCCATCAATATCAATATAAAAAATCGAATATTAATGAATGGAGGTCTTGCACTTATGCAACCAAGGCATGCTTAGAACCAAAAGGGCCATAAACAAGGAGGATGACATGTTCATAGCAAAAATATGACAATTCTATAATAAAACACATGAGCAGTTTTCCTTTAATAAAAAATCAAAACAAAAATGTCAATTCCAGCCACGAGTTTTCATGCTTACAGTCATGAAAACAAAAATCGAAAAGAAGATATGTAAAAAGAGACAAGTGACAAGTGTCATTTAGTGACAATGCTCATGACGAGTAATGAAAATTTAGAGACCCTGTGTAGGCAACTTACAAACAATAGAAATTATATCATTGCTGCCAACAATGGTGACATGCTGGGAGAAGCAGTTATCTCTGCCATATGAACGAGTTCAGATTAGGATAATCAGAAAAAAACTTCGAATCGAAAACAACCAGAAAGTTGTCTGAACATCGTAAATAATTATAATGCATTCCAGTTTCAGACAACTGTTATTTTTAAAGAGACGAAAACTGACGACAATCTTAACAGAAGAGAGTCACGATGTTAAAGTTAAAATCTTCAATACTGTTGACAGGGCCATTGCTGCCAATAGACGTCCATAGCCTCGACAGGGATGTCAATTAACCCACTTTGATATCTATATCCTGTCAAGAAATTCTAGATCAGAACGAAGGACATTTAAGGTCAAAACAGAATCCATATCAGAGAATTTTCTTTTACCTGACATTTCTTCACTACCAGCGGGCCTGTTTAGTACCCCGATGAAGTTATATTGGAGTCATGCATGCATTTACTCGCTGCCAGCAGACCTGTTCAGTATCTCGGTGAGTTTACAAGCACTTCCCACAACTCTCTGAAAATTTATTTAGTTTTTAAAGATATTTAATAGAGCGAGGTGATGCTGAAAATTCTAGTTTTTTAACACATCTTAGTATGTCACATACTTTGAAGAAATTTCTTAGTTGTCCTTCATCAAGATTTAGAAATAGTTTGTTAATAAAACCGATTTTCAAGAGCAGGGAGACATCTTTGAGTTGTTCTCTTAAGCAACAAGGACAGCGTAAAAAGAATTTTTATGAATGATCGTGAATAGCTTCAGTTGCATATTGAAATCAAGAAACGATTTTCAAACAACAAGTTATCTTCAACATGGTTGCAAACTTATAGAAATACCACAATTGATGTTTAAACAACTTCCAGCAGTCATTTTGGAGGGGAAAGTTTTCTGTTATTTTTGTCTGAACTAGCCCATGGTGTAGGCATATATGTTTCAAAAAGAAAGACTGGCCATCAGAAAAGAAAATAAAAATAACCCAGAAAATAAAAGCAAACAACAAAGAAAACAAAAACAAAAAATATTTACAAGGGGTGCTTGGATGAGTCATCAGGTAAAGTATTTTTTTAGAGCTTGGCCATTCACCAGGAAGGTGTTTGGCTGTCCCTCTAGATTCTGCAGGCGAAAGGAACTAGGACCCAATTTCTCAGCAATTAAAAATGGTCCTAACCACAAGTTCTGAAATTTAGAATGCTCTCCTTTTCCCTCATGCGGTTTTTCCCATTTTAGGACAAGGTCCCCTACCTCAAAATTTCTGCCAGAGGCAGAATTAGAATCAAACCAGTTTTTAACAATGAGTTGATGTTGATCCAATTTTTGTTTTGCTTGCGCCCTTACTTCCTCTAATTTTAACAAAGCGTTAATTCAACTCTCTAAGGGGGGGCAGTCTTCTTCTTGCACCTTCTGCGATAACTGCAGGGATGGAAGAAGGATATGCAGTGGAAGAATCGCTTCCCTACTGTAAATGAAAAAAAATGGGGAATTTCCTACAACAACTTTAGGGGTTACCCTGTTAGCCTAGATTGCATTAAAAAGAGCATTATGCCAATTTTTATGATTCTCGTAAACAGTTCTCTTGATAATTTTAATCAGGTTTTTATTGGTTGATTCTACCAAACCGTTGCCCTGAGGGTAATAGCTGGCAGAGTATTTTAATTTTATTCTCTTTCCTAAAGAAAAATCATTCATTTCAAGAGACGAAAAACAAGAGGCATTGTCAAATACCAAGCATTCAGGAATATCGAAATGAGTAATAATATTTGAATTCAAAAAGGATATTACTTGACTGGTATTTACAACTTTTAATGGGGCAACCTCAGACCATCTAATGAAATAATCTGTGGTTGTTATGATGTATTTATGCTGTTGTGAGGATGTAGGATTGATCGGACCTATAATATCCAAGCCCCACTACTGAAAAGGGTGGTCTACCGAAACTGGTTGCATCGGGAAAGCTGGTTTCTATATGAATCCAGATGCCTTTTGATAGATTACACATTTGTGGCACAAAGTATGGGTGTCTCTGAAAAGGGTGGTCCAGTAATATCCCGCCCTTAATACTTTTTGGGCAGTGGTGTGTCCACCAAAATGCCCACCAGCTTCTCCTGCGTGTAATTCCAATAAGACCTTTTCTGCTTCATCTTTTTCAAGACAGCGCATTAGTATCCCATCAAAATTTTGGCGAAACAAAATATCGTTTACTAGCTGAAATGAAGCAGACTTTAACCTTAATGCTCTCCTCTTTTTCGGGACAAGGTGCTGAGGAGCTGATCCGTACATAAGACAAAACTTGATGTCATCGTACCAAGGACTATTAAGGTTTTGTGTACAACAGATTTGATTTTGATTATGTTGATCTGAAATTAACATATCATTTTCATTCTGTTGTTCTGTAGATGAATCAGTAACCAACTTACATAAACCTTGGCCTCTAACAATTTGTCCTGGGGTGATTTCTAGGTCGTATTATTGTAAGGATGTGACCCAGTTAGCCCTTTTTTCACCCAGTTCTTTCTGCACTAACAAATTTTTGACAGCAGGGTAAGGGACAATAATTTTTTTCCTGGATTTCAGCAGATAAGATCGAAAGTGTTTTACTGCTTTAAAAACAACATAAGCTTGTTGATCTACTGCTGGGTAATTTAGTTCTGCTCCCTTGAAGGTTGAGCTCATAAAAGCAATTGGGACTTCATTGTTTTCAACATTCTTTTGAGTTAGGATAGCAGCATAAGACCGGTCAGAGGCAAACATGTAGAGGGTGAAGTCTTGCGAAAATTCGGGGCTCATTAGAGAAGGAGAGTCTATTACTGCCTTTTTTATTGAATCAAAATCCTGGCTTTCTAAAGGTCCCCAATGGTACTATACATCTTTTTTTATTAAGTTTTGTAATGGGCTCACCATTTCTGAAAAGCTGGGGACGAATCTCCTAACAAAATTTATCTGACCTAAGAAAGATTGCATGGACTTTTTTGACGAGGGAGGGGGCAGTTTCGAAATGAATTGAGTCCTTTTAGGGTCGATAATCATCCCTTCACTTGATACAATGAATCTGAGGAGCTTACCTTGTTCTACCATGAAGATAGATTTTTTAAGATTCAAAGAAATACCGTACTTACGACATCGTTGCAGAACAGACCTTAGGTGGGCTAGATGATCTTCTTTATTTTTTGAAAAGATGGTGACGTCATCTAAGTAAACTACTATAGATTGATTCATTAAACTGCGGAAAGCGATATCCATCGCTCTCTGAAAAGTGGCACCAACATTTATGATCCCAAAGGGCATTTTCCTATAAGCATAGGTACCCCATGGAGTATGGAAGGTGGTTTTGAGTTGGTCTGGAGGAGACATAAGGACTTGGTTATACCCTGAAAATCCATCCAACAAGGATAATCTTTCAGAGCCAGATACCTATTGAAGGATCGACACCATGGGAGGGACCGGGTAGTTATCTTTATCAGATGCTCAGTTAAGGTTTTGGAAATCGACACATAGTCGGATTTCACCAGTCTTCTTTCTGACAGGAACAAGATTAGAGACCCATTGTGTGTGCCTAACTGGGAAAATTATTTTAGCATTCAGGAGTTTGTTTAATTCCTTCTTGACCGTTGGTTTGAGATTTGGGTGCATTTTCCTTAACTTTTGTTGAAAAGGTTGGGTCTGGGGTTTCATGGGAATAATGTGTTGTATGATGTTAGGATCAAAGGTTTTTAGGTCGTCGTACATCCAGGCAAAAACATCTTTGAATTCCTTAAACAACTTAATAAATGCTACCTTTCCTTGCTCAAAACACCCCAACCCTAAATTAATGCACTGTGGGTTGTCTTTAGTTCCCAAATTTACTTTTCATGTGTCAAGGATGAACTATTCATTTTACAATTCACTGATTTTCTGAACTTGTCGTGAAGATCATAAAAATTTTCTAATCTAACCACAGATTTTGGGATAGCGTTTACCATATACAATGTATATTCTGGGGATCTTGGATCAGGTATTACCATAAAGTCGCGAAGATTTTCATCATGGGTGCCTTCGTCGATTACTGTGCCCTGGAAATTTTCTTCCATGTGCATAAAACTGATGATCTGTTGATCGTCATCGATTACTCTCCAATTTGTAATGTTGTCCGGGACGAATGGCCTGAATAACAATTCAACTAAAAATGCATTCGGAGATAGGCCTTCTGCGGGGAAAAGTTTTGAAGCGACGTTAGCTAGCAAATCAGCTTCAGTATTATTCAATCTAGGAATAGAATTTATGTTAAACGCAGAAAACTTGTTCATCAAATTCCATACCTCAGTCTGATATATTTTTAGATGCGGAGATAAACAGTGGATAGAATTTTTTACCTGTCTAACCACGATTTCTGAATCACCAAAAACAATCGAATTTTGAATGTTCAGATCTAATGCTTTTCTGAGGCCTTGTAGGAGTGCCTCATATTCGGTCGTGTTGTTCGTACATTCGAATTCTAACCGGCAGCAATCAGAATATTATTACCTGCTAGATCGATGAGCACGCACCCTGCGCCAGATCCCTCCTTAGATTTTGACCCATCAAAGTACAGAGAACATATTTGATTTTCGTCAGTTTCATGTGACCACTAAGAGAAGGTTGTTGACTGCGTGCATTTCTTAATTTCAGATTGTTGTTCTGGGTCAGTGATGGTAGAAGTTTCGGCCATGAAATTGCCAAAAAAAGTATCCATCCCCTGTATTTCGGGTGAATTGGCAGAAGGAGTGAATGGTTCATTGGGATCATTTAAATCAGTTACCATGAACTTGAGATAACATTCACAATTTACCTTGATTCTGGTAGGCTTTCCATTCTCGGGCAGCCACAAGTGAGACCAATCCGTTGCAAAATAGCCATGTAATTGTTCTGACCAATCTCTACTTAAAAACAAACCATAAACTTCTGGGATATCTACAACAATAATATCAATCACTTGATGAACTTTAGGATTAGACGACAATCTTATAAGCACATTTCTTAATTCGCCTATCACTTTAACACTAGTTCGATCAAGCTGGATAATTTTCAAGCTGGATGGTTGAACTTCAGCATTGATCTTTTGACAGACAAACCAAGGCATTATGTTAGATGATGCACCTAAATCTACCATGCAGTTATGCACATTCCTATTGAAAATTTCAAAAGTCAACAAAAATAGAGGGACATTTCTGCGAGTATTAATAGTAGAAGTTTGTTGTTTTTTAATCGCAGCCTCTGAGACTGGTTTATCTACATTTGTTACATTATTTACAGAAAGGTTTCTTTTATCTTCAGGCTCAGATGTCATTTTGGCGGAGACCTTTTGAGGTGTTTTGGTGTTGTTTTTGGCAATTTTATTGTTGTTTGGATTGTCGTTCTTGTTGTTTTCTACAATATTCTGCAACATCTTTTGCAACAGAAAAGGGAATTTTAATAATTCATAAACATAAATGTTAGCCCTAAGCTTCTTTAGATCCTCAATCAAATCATATTCTAAACTTGGGGTTGACGAATTTTTTTTAGTTTCAACTGACTTGGACTGTTTTGGAAGCACAGTAGTTGCAGTTTTAGAAGAAGGATTGTTTGTTGTTTTGCTCCTAGTGTTGTAAGGATGCACTGTTTCGAAATTAGCCTAAACAATGCTATCTGAAAAATGTCCAAAAATGTTTGGAGAGGGATCCTCTTCTTCTACAATCTCTTGTTCAGCTACTTCTTCAGGAATTTCGAGGGGCACTAAGTTATCATGTGCCTCTAGAATCGTCTGGATAGCAAACTATAAGATTTCTAAGTTTAGGCCTTCAGAAGTTGGGTTCGGTCGGTTTGTGGGAAAAGGCTTCCTGAAAGGGGGTTTATAAGGCCCTTTGCTTGAAGAAGCTTCTTCAGCTGATCTTTTTAAATCTATAACCTGATTGGATAACTTCTTAATGAATTTCTGCAAGTTTTCTAGATCCGAATTTTCCAGTTGGGCTTTGTTTTGGAGAGATCTTGGAAGGATTTTGATTTTATTCTTAGAGGACAAGGGGTTTTCTAATTCGTTAGAGGTACAGTCTTTTAAGCTGAGAATATATTTCTCGATTTGACTCACCTCTTTGAAAGCTTCTAACAATGTGGATTTCTTGGACCTCTTAACCCAAATGGCTATGTTTTGATGCAAGGTTTTCGTGTAGTACGCTACAACAAGATTTTCGGCAGGCATCGAATCCGTGGGGATTCGGTTCTTTAGTGTCAAGAACCTTTGATTAAAGTATTTGATATTTTCTTTGGGGTTCATTTTTAAAATAGAAAGCTCCATGACTAGAACTTCATGAGACTTTTCGTCTCCGAACTTCTACGGGAAACATGACTCAAATTTCTCCCATGACATGATGGTGTGGGGTTGTTGGGAAAAGTATCAGGTAGAGGCATTGCCTTCAAAGGTGTAGGGAAACAATCTATAGACTACGTATTCGTGCTCAAAACTACGGAGTCTAATGGCTAGCATAAACTTTTTGATGTGATCTTCAGCGATCTGCTTAGAGTCTGGGTCAAATTTAGGGAGCCATTTCTCTGGGTGTTTAGGTAAAGGATGTTGGGGCCTAGGTATGGCCACTGCATCTTGGTCAAGCCAAGGTCTGGCAGGAATATTTGGATTTTCCATAGGTGTGGGTGGTGTTGAAGGCTGAGACAAAGAGATGCCTTCGTCGGATGACTCTCCTCCTGAAGAAGAAGGAGATGAAGGTGGTGGTGATGGTGGAATACTAGATCCTCCTGCTGCACGAGTGAGGATATGATCTAGATCCGTAGGATTTAAAGTGAGATTAGTACCTCTGAGTTGTTCCCTGATATCAGAGAAGTCTAATGGTTGGTTCAAAGGTCGACCTAGTTGTCTGATGCGGGCTAAGGCATTGTGTGTTCTTATGAGGGATTGACGGACAATTTCTTGAATATTAGATCCTGTGGGGTTTGGTGTTGCTGGTTCAACAGTTGTTTGTGGAATATCATTGGATGTGGTTGTTGTTTGGGAGACAATATTGTCGTCAGAATGACTTCTTTTCACTATAGGTGAGTGGGTGTGTTGGGGAGGAGTCTTGCGACCTCCACGTGCCATCAATAGTTTTCAGGCCCTCCTTCTAGCGCCATTTTTTGACGGGTGAAATTGACTGTCCATCAACTGGAAGAGCGATTCTGGTATGGGGTTGTCTAAATAAACCAAGCTGTTTGGATTAAATCACCCTGATGGGTTTTGCGGCTACGTTAGCCGATCTAAGTCCCAAAGAAAAATTTCTAAGTACAATTATATATATGTACAATTTGTATATACAATAGTTCTATTTATAATATATATGCAAAATATACAAATTACGAATTTTAATCTAAATTCGTGAAAATCAAATGTAAATTGCTCTTTCAAACTATAATGAAATTACTATCTAATCTTTTTGATTTATTTATGCTCAAGAAATTGAATATCGAAATGTCTAATTGCAAGTAGAAATAACAGATAGTAGAAAATATTTTGACTACAAGAAAATTCTATATTCATTAAACTAATGAAATCAGACAAGCAAACTGACTTGTTATCGCATCTTGTCCTTTATGTAACGTTCAACCACCTTTATCTGATGAATAAAACCTGCTACAGATTTTGAGATTGCTCCAAATAAATATGAAGCAATAGTGATGGAATTCGAATGATAGAACACATACGAGATACGATCACAGCAATCTCATAATTTTACAAGCAGCCACAATAAGATAAATCTTGTTGTGAGAACTTGTGTATAAACATTCAATCAAAGATAAAGATAAATCTCTTAATTTAAGTATGAATGAATGATTACTGTGTGTTAAATATGGAACATGAAACATGGATAATATATACACTTTTATTATACCATCTTGTAGTAAACCATGACAGTGAAAGCAATCATAATCTATTTACAAATTGAAATAAACATGACTTGAATAAAACCACAATACGGAAAAGCTAAAGCTGTGACGAGTATTATATTCCATTCAAGTCTGTAAATGAAAAATCCATAGTCTTGCCCCAGGCTGAGATGATCCAATGTTTACAAAATAACATGGTTATATAGGTTCTAGGAAACAAAATTGTTTCCCGTTGATAATATAAAATCTATTCCAAAAATATGGGGGATGCAACCTCCCTGATTTTACTAGATATCAAAACTATCAAGAGTCTAATTTTGTCTATCAAAATGGATAACAGATATCGCATAGGAGATCTTGAGAAGTGTCTCCTATCATCTTATAAATGATGGACTCCTTAATCTTCCTGAAAATAAATGAAAATAAGAAAATTTTAGATATGTCTTCAATCATCAAATCAAACACTTCGAATTTTCTTAACTGGCTACAGAATCTTACGATTCTGTAGCTAGTTAAAATAGCACATGCAATCTTAAAAAATAAAAGAAACTAATTCTAATAATAAATACAATTTATCTAATCAAATCAAATATCCTACTCTAAAAACAACAAATGATTATGCTAACTAATTCATACCTCAAATCACAAACCGAATCATGTCAAGAAATTTTGGAATTTATGATAGCTGTGGCTACCTCTACATTTTTGAAAATGACAGATCCTGTAGTTTTTAGGCATTTCTCCTTTTCTGGGTTATGGATTGGAGTCTATTGTTTTCATTTGTCAACATATCCACTTGGTCTTCTAAAGATTTAAGTTGTGACTGTAGTAGTGAAACATCGGTATAATACCTATCTATCCAAGATCGACATACCTCACACTGTGACTGTAAAGAGTGTGCATGAACAACATTATGGGTCGATGAATCCTCCATGTGAATGGTAGGCTTATCACAGAGTTGAATGCCAGGAAATTCTGATTTACCCTTTACACAAGGAGTCAATTTGTTAACATAGTCGTAGGGTCTGTCCGGGTAGAACCCGTATGACACGGGGTCCTCTTCAGCCAGGAATCTTTTGATTTCCGAGTCTGAATCTTCGCTCACATAAATTGTGTTGTTTGTGTCTACACAGGGTTTGATTTTATTTCAAACACTTCGTGAAATCAAATGACCAGCCCATTTATTCTTGAAATTAACATCGACACTGGCCTTGTGCTTCTTCCCTATAGGTTTTATAATAGTTTTAGTGAAATTCTTTGGGTCTGAGACCGGTCAATTGTTTTGTTGGATAACATTAGGGTAGCTTGGGAGTTCATTGTTAAGGGAAATATCACAGGCCTGGAGTGGTGGCAGAGAGGCGGTAGGTTTCACAAGGGTTTCCACGATAATCGGCTTATCAACTTGTCCCAACTCACTGTTGCCAAAGCCATTTCATGAAATGAATGTATCCCAACAATCATTTTCTAATTGCAACTGGTGCATGAGGATAATTTTAATTAAACCATGATGGAATAAACTCAAATCATACCTCTGTTTCCTAAACCGTTTACCCATCTTATACAAACTTCTGATAAAAAAGTAGGGCATATTCCGAAAAACCAATGAAAATCATAAGCAAGCGCAGATGATATAGGAAAACTAATCTGAATATTCCTTCACACATAATGAATTGCTTCACAATAGCCATTAGATCATGCCACCTAGGTTTTAAGGATGAAACTGGCATACCTCGATCGCAACTGGTTATTTTTCGTGAGGTGAACATCAAAGTCCAAGGGACCTCCTCAACTTTCGCATTCTTGAACAATTTCTACCCAACTGCTGGAAAACCCATGGCTTGGCTTAAGAAATATTCTATTACTTCCAATTGCACGTCACCTATCTTTTCCCTACAGCCATCAAAAGTCAAGGCAAACTCTTGGGTGACTCGAAGACTGAAACCCTTAAATTTTTCGATGAACAAATGCCAATCGTTCCTTTCTAAATCGTCCCTGGCATTATCATATGATAGCAGGGTTTGGGTGCCATTTGGATCGACCCTTACCACTGGAGCCATGTTGAAAAGACTGGTAATTAACACAAAATACACAGGTAGGGTTTGGAAGAACGCCACAGAGCCATAACCCCGAGCCTCAACAATACTTGTTGTGATAATTGAAACGACGAGCAAGGTGTTAATCACTAAGCGTGTGAGCGACTTCGTGAAGCCCGAGACCATGCAGAAGAGTAATGGCATGCTGTTCTTTGTATGCCACCTTGGCATTGGGTACGTATTAGGATCAAATCACTTTGAAAACCATAGTACGCGCGTTCATAGATTAATTACAAAGGTAAGTGCATCGAATAAAAATTGAATAATTCAAAGTTTCATGAATAAAAAATCCATCAATATCAATATAAAAAATTGAATATTAATGAATGGAGGTATTGCACTTATGAAACCAAGGCATGCTTATAACCAAAAGAGTCATAAACAAGGAGGATGACATGTTCATAGCAAAAATATGACAATTCTATAATAAACCATATGAGCAGTTTTCCTTTAATCAAAAATCAAAACAAAAATGTCAATTCTAGCTGCGAGTTTTCATGCTTACAGTCATGAAAACAAAAATCAAAAAGAAGATATGTAAAAAGCGACAAGTGACAAGTGTCATTTAGTGACAATGCTCATGATGAGTAATGAAAATTTAGAGACCCTTTGTAGGCAACTTACAAACAATAGAAATTATATCATTGCTGCCAACAGGAGGTTACCCCCTCGAAGAGGAAATTGAACTTGGATTTTTATCAATAAAGGTATCAATTTTGGTGGTGTTATTCTCTATAAATTGTTGTTCCACTGGTATTTTCTACGCTATTTATGTTTCTTCTTATTATAATATATATGGTATCTTACAAGTGGTGTCATAGGTCTTTCATCTCCAAAAATTATGGGTAATTTTTTTTAGGGTATAGACGTGTACTTCTAGCATATTTAAAGCACAAATATTTATCTTTCAGCAGGTAAAAATGTGGTTGGGGAAGACTATAAGCAAGAAATATAGATGTTTTTGTGGTGTTACCAGAAACAATGTTTCACCCTCTTGGAAACCTCTATAACCCATGTTGGTACCCCTTTGAGTAGTACCACATCAGACATAATCTATATAGGACCATCACTCCCATGTACCGTAAGGTATATAGGGATCCCCCTAGGTCTCTTGAAACTATCTCCAGGTCATCTAATTAGTCGTCAGATTGTTATAGTGACACCAAGAACAACACTCATGAAGATACTCTCTAGTACCTAGGTAATCGAGTAATATGGATAAGGGTATGGTCGAGCCTCATTAGTTGGTTCTCTGAGATATCAGGAAGAGTACTATTGTTCAACCCTGTACATATATTAGAGAGAAATAGGATAGGGAAAACCCTTGTCTCTAGGACCCATACAAATCTTAACCCTTGGAATTGAACATAACTTAACAGAAAATGAACATGATGGATATTTTGTCATGCAACCCTACCTCTTGGATCCTGGTTGCAATATTTCTACACAATTTTCCCTGTTATCTATTTGGGCATTTTTCCACTACAATATTCTTCATGCTAGAGTACAAAAGAAAAAAAAAAGTGGTCCCACCAGCACCCTTATTCAGGACCTATTCCATTGGATTCCTCTCTTGACCCCGATTTCCATGGTCCCTTTAATTTTTAAGTTTTTTTTTCTTGTGGACCCAACCCCCTTCTTGGAACCTATCCCATTAGTTTCCTCTTTTCTCCCTAATCACAATGGTATCTATCACTTGTAATCCATTTTTCATTGTATCCACCCACCCTTCCTGAGACCCTTATTTCCAACCTATTCCATTGAATTCCTCCCTTTTCACTGATGATAGTGGTACCTTTCACCAATAACCCATTTGTTTTGCAAACCCACCCGCCCCATTCCTATGTTTCCCTTTCACCATGGCCCACACTTGCAACCAAGGCCTTGAAAATTACCTCAATGCCCTGGCATATGATATCTCCAAAAACCATAAGGAAATGAGACAAATGAATGAAAATATGTCCACAATCAATTATTTCATGCATTTCAACATAGATGCCAAAATGGAATACATGGAACAAGATATCAATGCCCACATAGACCTCCAACTTGAATCCTTTGTTGCCAATATCACTGAATTACTGAATATTCTTAGAGTCCTTACCTCATATGAACAACCTTCTAACCCTGAAGACATTGCTTCCTCCAACTCTCATATTTTTAAGTCCAACCCCCTTCATTGTGATCCATGTCTTCCTAGAGTGGAAAATAATAGAATTACACACCATGTACAGAATGTGAGCGTGGCGCACAACTCTAAGATATATAAGCTACACAATAAATCCTTAAAGAATAAGAGAACCTCCTCCACATAACCAAATATATTCATACCTCATAGTTCACATGTCCACAATAATGAATACATGATGTTTGTATATATCTATTCACACCTACACATGAGGCCCCTTTACTATTAGGCCGAACCTATTACATATATATTTACACATTGCATGTACATTTAGCCCCATATGTGCCTCCCCATTGGGGTCATATCATATACATTTAACCCTACATATTCCCCTTTTGGGTCATAACATATTACCCTCCTTCAAAAATCTTTGTCGTGAAAGATTTTCAATTAAATACTTCACATGTGATGAAACCAAGTAATATGATTTTCTTATGTTCCTATCTTATTCTTTCCATTGATGATGATCCATCCATTCAAAATAAATTATTTTTGGTTGTAATACTTAGTGGCTAGTTGTTTCATAATTTTATTTCCCTTTATTCCATGTATTGTTGTTGAAACTTCTCCAATTTGTAGTAGATGTTGGTCTACGATAATATCTTGTTGAATAATGGTTTTGTGGAGCCATATTCCATGAATACATATGAGTATTCCATCTTTTTCCTTGATAATGCTGATATTGATCTTCTTTTATTCCTTTAAATGTTTCTTGATATTCAAGGTGTCGATATGGTTTCACATTTGATGGTTTTTCTTCATTCTGCACACCCATTTCATCTATCTTATTTTCATAGACAATAAAATCCTCTATCCTCTTTGCTTGGTCTTTGGTTAGTCCAACATTGGAGATATCTTATGGTGACCTTCTTGAATCTTGTCTTATTTCTCCTTTTGGAGCTGCAATGTCACCCCATTTATCAAATTTAGACATCCTTATTCAATTCTAGATTGCATTTATGATTTTACCTTATCACTATTTAGAGATTCCTCAACCTTCTTGCAAATTTACCCTTCAAGTTTTTTGGTATATTTTTCATCTAAGATATTCGTTTTTTCTTTATTTTTATAATTCTTCTTTCAATATTTTAACCTCATATAGTAGTTTTTTTATTATGGTTTCATAATCTACATATCTCTTCATTTTTCTTTTTCAAATATTCCCTTGACTCATTTTTTCCAACTTTCCATTGCTAATATTTTTTGTCTTTATGTTCTTAATTTCTTTAATGAGTGCTTCATTAAGGGATTGCATCTTGGAAAACTAATTATCTTTCTTAATGATATATTTCCTTAGTTATTCATACTCGTTTTTAAAATTGGAGATATTTTCTTTTTATTCCTTTCATTCCTCTTGAATTGTATGCATCTCCTCCATTTTTTAATCCTTTATCCATTTATTTGAGAAGATGTTTTCAAAATTTTATCATGTGTGGGAGAGTTCAGTACCTTCATCAAGGTTATCCCACCACTTAAAAGATTCACTCTTCAAGTAAAATCCTACCATCAAATGTATCAAATTAATTTTCTTTATCATCCTCAACCATTCCTTGGGATCGATTTCATCTTTATCTTCATCTCCTATAAATTTAGGTATTTCCATTGATTCTCAAGTGAAGTATAACCCCAATCCTCAACTTAAAACCTTAGTATAATAACATTTCCAATATAATATTATGTGTTTTCCCTTTCTGCTACCTTTTAAATCACCTCAAACATACATCCTGATTAAAAGTTACGATAGTTTTAAATGAACATACCTTTGAAAACCCTGGTTTGGCGTGCGTGATTCTCGTCGACCTTCCTTCGGATGTATTTCTGAAATTTCATCCCTTATGAGTATAAAATTTCGACCTATAGTACTCCAAAAAAATAAATCTATAATTCCTTAGGTATAACCAAAGTTGGGTGTGCCAAATGAAAGTTATGGTAACTTTCTCAAACCTTGTTGAATTTTGGCCTATTCTAGAGAGCGAACTTGTACAGAATGTCACACATCCAATATTGGATAAATGATTATGAAATTCACTCCCAAAGTACTATGGAATGTCCTCTTTTCCATGCAACTATTTTGAAAACATTTGTATTGTCTATGAAGAAGATATGATTATTTTACTTGGAACACATGTTTGAGACTAGTTTTAGGACTAGTCAAAAACCCTATCTTCCACAGGGTGTATCTACGAAAGTACAATGACCCAAAAGATGAAATTTGTACCACGGGTAACTTGATGTGTATTTTAAACATCATCCAAGTTTCTCTTTCGTAAGTGGCCCCGACCAATTGTTATAGAAAAAATTCCATGATAACTTTCTTGAGGAAGCAAAATCCTAGGATCGATGCTCTGATACCAAATGTAATGTACTAAATGCTTAAAATATCATAAAAGAATATAAATACACACCATGTGGATTCTCTAGATCTTGAATTATGGAAACGGTAGAAATGGCATAAAATTCACACCAAGGGTATGTTGCTTGGACACAGTTTTTGTTAGGATATTTAAACACTTATGAGTTAGTTAAGATATACTTGGTCTAATGTGTCTTTAGGTAAAAGTGTGTTTCTTAGTGTGTTTATTTAGTATGCATTTGTAGTTAGGAAATCCGACGGTCACGATATATTCTCGATGTGGAGTGATCTGACAGTTCATATTATCCTCAATCTTAACAACCATTGATCGGTGGCTTAGCACCCGATTGGTCCATGATATCTATTTAAATATCATGGAGGGTCATTTTCCGATGATCAATTGTGAGAAACTCTCTGTAATTTTTTTCTTTTGCATTAATAAATTGCTCCAAGTGGCCATGTTGGATGGGGTCATGGATGTTTCCTCGTAGGGGTTTTACCACCTCAAAACATCGGTGTGTTAATATTTGATCTAGTTGTGTGAGTGGTTACTTAATGTGTTCTTCCTCTATTGGAATACATATGTTGTCGAACATGGTATCAGATCATGTTTGAAGACCCACTCCTATTGTAGATCAAAATCATGAAGCCGAGTTGCCTCATCTCCGTTTTCTTCCATTTTAGTACATTTATGGGATGAGAGGACTATTCCATTATGTTCATAATGCTCATTTCATTCATGAATTATTTTTGTTTCACTTGAAAAGGTTTCCATTTTCCCAAGATACAACCATTTCAGCTAGATCCAGAGGTATAAAGCCTGAATACGCCCTTTAATTTTTTTTTGCAGAGTATTATTTCGGTTTTATATTGTTTGTTTCCGGGTTGCTACTCTTTTAGATCTGTGTATGATCGTTTCCCCATGCCTTGTGCGATCTCAAAAAATTAGAAACATATAGGAAAAAGTGCATTTTCTGGGCAAGCTAACCGAGATCTAACCCTTGTTGTCATCGAGAAACAATTTTTTTTTCTTGTGTGAAAATAGTTTTTTTTAGCACGCTCTCCAAGGTCATCTTCAACAACAACAACAAAAACACCCCCAGACCTTCTTTCTAAACAATAAGTCTCTCTCTTTGTTACTTTTTTTTGAAAAAGTTCAAGTCTCCTTTTTTGTTACTTTTTTTTTGTAAAAAATCGTGGTCCATTGTAAAGTGTATTTCACTTCAAGTATAAAAGTGAATCACTATAAGTAGCTTTTAGAGTTATTTATTTTGCATCAAAATTTTCTTTTATAAAGTAAATTCATTGTAAAAGTGATCCCCACTTCTTTTTATAAAAGTGGGTCACTTCATAAAGCAACTTACACCATCACATGGTCCTTTGGTTACCGTTTATGCCTTTTTTTAAAAGGGCATAACCTTCACATCAGAAGTCCATTTTCAGTTTCGTTTTTTTTAAACCTCCTAATTTTTCAAGATCTTTCCATCCACATCATAAGTTTTAGTTTTTAAATCCATATTATCTACATATTTAATATGGCTTCCTCAATTAATCTTACCAACACCAACTACTCGCAATGGAAATCTCATATGAAGGATTTATTAAGAAGTAAATGATTGTACTACATTACCTTGGAAAGGAAACACAACCTACTGATGTTGATAAGAAATTCAAATGGGATAATGGGAATGAAAAAGCATGTGGAATAATCAGAATGCCCATTTCTCCTTATTTAAGGTTCCACCTTCAAAAAATTGATAAACCCGTTGAAGATTGGGAAAATATTGAATTTGTTTTTGGTAAGCACAATATTATTCGAGCAAAACAGTTAGAAAATCAAGTACTGAATTTAAGTCCAAGTGATTTTTCTTGCATTGAAGACTATCTAACTAATTTTAAAACACTTGGAATTTTATGTGAAGAATGTAAGAGAAAGATGGGTGAAGAGCATTGCATCCATCTTATTCTTTCTAAGATAGGTAGCACATATTTTGTGTTTGTATCTACCTTTTATGCCATGAAAGAGGCTCTAGGGACAACTTATCAAAAACCCACTCTTGAGTCCTTGTGTGATGCTTTAATTAGAGAGCAAGATAAGCTTGTACAAATTGGAGTGATCAACACTGCAGGGTGACTTGAAGTCGC
>CBVK0100551999.1:0-17214 GCA_900067695.1 Picea abies
AATATTAGTAATCCTTCATATGCCAACTATAAATGTTTGGCGATATTTTTGTAAAAAAATCAAATTTCTAAGGATTTTATATAGTTTGTATAAAATTTTGGCAATTTTTGAGGTAAAATAATTTTATCCTATAGAATTAGGGCGAATCATTTTTAGAATAACAAATCGTTTTTTGGGAAAAACCTTGGAAAATTAGCCCATGAGCGAAATTTAGCCTCTAAAATCATCCCTGTCTGCAAAAGGTGGCAAGATCCTGCGATCTCCACTTTGCCTAGGTGCTTTGTCTTCGACCAGCCTGTCAAAGTCCCAAAAAGTTGTCAAACATGACCAAGGATCTCCAAAACTTGGTCAAGGGCCAACATTGATCACCATACTTTATCACATTTAACTATGTTTTAATGCTCATCATGGCCCACTATAATTTCATATATTACGAGAGAGTTGGGTAGTTAAGCCGAAAGGCGTACACTTATTGACAATGGGCACATTTAATGATCTTTTGAACTTAAATCTTAATCTTATGGAGAGCAATTGAAGATGCTGACATATTCTTAGTCATCTTCCCAAATCAATGAATGAGATTTGCTATTCATAACTTCCTTGCATTTATGAATGCATGTGTTAACATGTTTACTTTTTCACATTTACCTAATCATATTAAGAAATCACTGTAAGGCCATATGATTGCCACGTTAAAATGATTAACAAAAATTAATAACTATGCAAGATTTTATTGCCACTTATAACTGTTGGAATGTGAACCATGTTTGGTCTGAGTTGTGAACCGTGGCGTTTGGATGATCGATATCTTTTGTGGCGTTTCATGTTATAGCCGTCTGTAGTTAATGGGCGATGCCTTGCTTTCTAGATTTTCATGTTATAGCCTTAAATGCACGATGCCTGGCTTTTAATGGTGTTTGATTCATCGATTTTGTAGATTCCAGCGTGTACCATGCAATCACTGAGTCCTGCTGGGCGCGATCTGACATGAGGCGGTGGCTATTTGTTATAGGGTTTTACAAGAAATAGCGGGCAGACTGAAAGAGGCCCTGGACAGAGCACGAAATTGGTCGAGAACTCTCGCTTCAAACAACGCCTTTGCGGCCTAATGAAAACCTCATCACTTCACAATGATATTAAATTTATTTTATTTCAGTTTGATTCCATTTCATTGGGGCGTGCATTTCATTTTAGGTTTTACGAATGTGGCACCATTTCATTGGGGCGTGCATTTCATTTTAGGTTTTACGAATGTGGCACAACTTTGAATTTGGTTTTCAATTGGGATTTTATGAATGTGTGAAGCGTGGCCCATTTCAATTTGGATTTTATGGCGAGTGTTTTAGTTTTTTCGCATAACCCATTTCCTCCTTGGCCTTTTCTCTACGAACTTCAATCCATTCTTGTAATATTGGTGGTCCGAAATAGGTCTCAGATCCTTTGTCTCCCATAAGCATCATTGTTTTATCTGAGAAACCCTCATTATCAACACCCTCCGTACCCAATGCGATTCTTGCCTCACAGGGAAAACCGAATTAGGTTTCAGCATGTATGTTTTAGTGTTAAACTTTCGCTAAAAGCTGATCAAGATCGAAGTTGCCTTCTTTCACAGCTTGTGAACTGCATCGTCGGGCGGACCCAGGTCTCTGAAAGACGAATATGCCAGCTTAACGTCTCCATTCCATGGCGATGGCAGTTTGTAGATTTGAGACTCTTTTCGAGTCCCAGATCTTTTATATCATCATTGGGAATTTTACTGGTCAAAACCTTTCGACATTCACCAACCACAAGTTTGTGACTGTGCTAGTCATATGTACACTGAAATCTCCTCCCATTTCATATGCTCTGTACCTTAGGGTCAATTTGGAAACATAAATCTGTTGTCGTATATAGACTGATATCTCTTCCATTTCACTTATCAAATTGCAATAAACAAAACTGCGAAGTTAAAAACAATACAGGCGTATTACATGTTACAAATTTAATGGATATTTTTATAGAAACCTCTCCATAACGATAGAAGACATTCAGGACATATCTGTGTCTGATTATATTTCTAATGTCTTTTCGATTTGTTGTTAGGAACATTAACTGTTTCATATAACAACATCAGTGTCCATTTTAATTTTGAATACTTTATGTCACACATAATCTATGGATAGTTTGGCTTGATCTTGTAAGTGAAGATATTAGTGTAGAAGTATGTAAGTAATGTTTACTTTTATTTGGTTGAAGTGTGTAATTAATCATCAATGTTAATTTTTATAGTATGGAGGATTAGTCTAAGTAGTTTTGAGTCATCTTTTTCCCAAGTGATTAATTGGAGAGGTTACGAGTGACCACTAGATCTTCTCTCCACTAGATATGATCACTTGAGCCGATGTGGATCCCTCCCCCAGTGATTAATTGTGGGTAAAGTGATTAATTGTGGGTAAAATCCCATACAACCTTTAATTGTTGATAAGACAAACCCCAAGGATTGCTTGCATATTCATCAAAATGATTAAGGAAATAAATCATAATATATAAATAGAGAAAAAAGATAGATATATAGTATGTGTAGATGATATTTAATATAAATTTGGAATATGGAAGAGGATTATTTATTCTTATTTGTGAGGGATTATGTCGATGTAAAGGGTCGATACTGCTTTTTCCAAGTAATCTTCTAACTTGTCAATGTAAATGCCAAAAAGCGCAGGGGACAAGAGACAACCTTGTTTGACTCCTATATTGAAGTTAATCTCTTTTCACAAGCCCTCATTGTTTTTAAACTTAGCAATAACGTTCTCATACATCCTTATGGCAACAACCCTCAAATCGAGAGGCACTTTTATCTCTTCCAACCTATTCCAAAGGTTTTTATGTTTTCTCTAATATTTCGCCCCACCCCCATGTTCATATATGTTTTCTTTAATATCACCCTCCACCCCACCCTCATATTATGTTTTCTCTAATATTTCCCCCCACCCTCACGCTCATATATGAGGGTGGGGGTGGGGGTTAAACATGTTTTCTTTATCGGTGAGCATGTTTCATCATCTAAACACAAAAAATTGATTAGGAAAATTCCTAGAGAGTTTCAGCTATTTGATTTTAAATGTTATTTTTATAATTTTTAAGTTTTATAAATTTACTTATTTTCTTAAAAAAAATTACTATTGTTTAACTTTAATTGTTATTTTATCACCATAAAAAACAACCTCGATGAAAACCCAAATCATAACTCCCCACAAAACACATACAATGAAACCTCGATGAAAACCCAAATCATAACTCCCCACAAAACACATACAATGAAATTAATCAATTTCTACATGAACTTGAAAATCTAATTGGGGCGCTTAGGAACATGAGAGCCATCTTGTATTTCATTGGTCACTTCATTTGACACCATCATTTCTTTCGTTGGCCATGCTCGTGGCCAATTATCTGATATATTTGAATATCTAGCTAGGGTGAGAGAGTACTACTCAACTAGCATTGGTATGAAAAATGTCAAAAAATTGAATATAAGCAAAGAGAGTGTTGTTCAGTTCTTCATTGATTGTAGAACCAACCAACTGACTAACCTGAGAAAGAGGCATATTTCCATGCACTGGTGCATATTCCCATCATGGAGAGACAACTAGATGGATCAATGGTTTATGGTATTTGATAAACCTCCATCCATAGCATGGAGGTTCCTTCGTATTTTCTTTGGAAATTGTGGTCCAAGTTCATTACGGGTCTCTATGTCAATTATTTTGACTTTGGAGAATTCTAGGGGGTTGTTCTTGGCCCTCCTCAAGATCAAGCAACTGTCAGGTGTAACCCATTGAGAGGGTCACCCACTCCTAGTCTATGTCAATTATTTTGACTTTGGAGAATTCTAGGGGGTTGTTCTTGGCCCTCCTCAAGATCAAGCAACTGTCAGGTGTAACCCATTGAGAGGGTCACCCACTCCTAGGTGATTTGTTAAACTCCTCCTCAAGCCACCTCGGCTTGAAGATAGGATTTAGGTTGCTATTATGGAAATATCATCATTGACACATAGTTTAGTTCAATAGAACTTTTATGGAAACCTCCCATCATGAGGCATTATTTGATGATGTTAGACCATTAGGTCCAGGTAAGGCCTTAAGGTCATGATGGCCATTCTAGTTCCAACACAATTGTTTCTCACAATGAACTCACTGCGGGCATACTTGCCTTGACCTAACAGAGGATACCGTTAGTGATAGTTTCTTATATGAGGTTAGTATGACATAATTTTTATATTTTCATTTTCTTATGTATTCAATTTTTCCTTTGACAAATATCTAGTAAACATAACTCTAAAGTATTTGTAACTTTCTTATAGATTTTTGGCATGTACAACTCCTGAGAGATGACACACCTTGCTTAATGTGGTAGCGCATGTAACATCCCCACTATAATACCTGATTTAATTAATGCATAATGTAGATATAAATGTGGCTATGGCCAAGCAATGTAAATGAAAAATGTATTTCCTGAACTATAAATAAATATAATGTAATAATGGTTGTTGGGATATGGATAGAGATGGGGGATGATTAATCCACAGAAAGGGGGAATTCCTAGAGAGTGTTCAAGAGGGGTCCAAGGGGAAATAATTTATGGGTGTTAATTCAAGCCCAAATTTCTGAAATTTATTATCATTTTGGAGAAAACTTCTATTTTTTGGTTAAGTGTATGAGAGTCCAATCATTGAATATCTCTCATGGGGTGGGTATGAGAGTCACATCCCATAGTTATTGGAGAGCATGGGGCCGAGGTACAATCAACATTGGGCAGAGTGAGCAGTCAATTGTCTTGGGGAAAGATAGGACATTTGCATGCGTAGTAACAAGAAGTTGTAGAGATTTAGTTTTTATAGGAACAACAAGAAAAGAATAAGAGAGAAGAGTAGGGGAACTAGAGCAACAAGGCTGGACGAATTCTGGAGCATGATGGAGCATTTTTAGAGCATTTTGGAGCTGTAAATTGAAGAGCCGGGTTGTTAAGCATGAAGAGTGAACTCTTGGGTGAGTTGCATTGTATCAACATGTGTTTTTGTTGATGGTTTTCCTGGAAGTGAGATCCCTTGAGTTCACAGTAGAGAGATTCCTATCTACCTGAGCCAGAGAGACCCTGATAAACGAATGGGATGCCTAATGGAATGAGAGCAGTGAAGGGGAACATTCCTTGGGTTGGAGTGAAGGGGTACATTCCTTGGGTTGGGCAGGTCAAGAGGAAGAGAGTTGGAGGAAATTTAGGATAGTTGTAGGAGAAAACTATTGTTGGAATCCGAAGTTTTGGGTTTATTTTTGCACATACACACTAACAAAGTTGTGCATGCTCATTCCATAGTTTTGTTCGCACCTAAGGAAATTCATGAGGAATACCATAAAGTGTGCATTGGATCGAGTTTTTGCAGTAGCACTGTGAGTGTACGTTGGTCCAAGTTTTTTCAGTTGCGTTGAAAAGCAAGAAGATGCCTGACGGAATAAAGAAAGGAATCACCAGGAAATATCCTTGAATGATTATTTCCATCAACTTACGAAGATGTGGGGTGACCAGAAGATGAGTTGTTGATGAAGTTAAGATTTCCCCTAATACAGAGAGTCTACATGGAGTGTTGGCAGGAACCAAAAGCATGCGAGGAAGTTGGATCAGACAAGTGAGTGGAACAAAGAAGAAAGAGAAAATAGTCCCCAACAACAGAAGATATAAAAATGATCTCTAATCTCAGATTGACAGTTGGTTAGTTAGTACGTGGATTGGATTTCTGACTAGTTAGAGAGGTTTGAGTTAGCTTAGCTACTAGTATCGAGCTCACTCTGAGCCTGTTGTAATCCTGTGATGTCTTGAATATATTCGTATCTTTGATATGTATAAGCCCTAATACAAGGCACATTATGTTGTATTTACATTGTTTTATATAGTAATTATATGAAGTTTTGTGGCTACCATAGGAATTTGTTCAATGCACTGTATATCTATGATGTAATGGAATACTTCTAGTAAAAAATATATGGCAGTTTTGATCTAATATGTGTCGATTATGAATGAGTTGAATATGTGTGTGTATAGTTTTAGTTCTTAGTCCTAAATAGGTTATCAAATGTGGGTTATATTGATGTCAATTGGAGTAATGTTTCATATGTTTAATCCTTCATCCTTGTCGCAAGACCTTATGGTCTCTGTGATCCTCTCTACATCTCAGGTGAGATATTACTCTGCCTTGGTCGAGGATTGATATGCCGGTGCTTTGAGGTTTTGCTGGAAAAATCTAGACGAACCCTGGGTACAAAACTTCCTAGTGTTAAGGGAATGGAAAGGCATATATCTTTACTCAGATATGCATGAGCTCTTCTTCGTGGAATTTCCATGTATGTTAAATGAATGGTTAAATATACAAGTTGAGGTCAACTTGGCTGCGTTATCAATGGAGCCAATAGTTTGGAATCAAGCCAAGCTTGATATCTTGAAGGTGCTAGATAACAAGTGGACTCAAGCTATTGATTTTTGGTTCACTCAAGTGAAGGAAGGCTGCATGATTGAGTTCGCTATAGAATATAGCGATTCTTTCAACGAGGCTGAAATAAAGTTTGAAGAAGTTCCAAGGAAGCAGATGCTAGATTAAATTCCACTTTGGATCAAGATGTTGTTTGTAGAAATAAGAATGATGAACATGAAGCCATATAGAATGGCCGAGTAAACCCCCTAGGGATGGGGGGGGGTTTGGAAAAGGTGGGGGAAAAAGAGCCATAGGATGGATCCATTGAGGAGGATCCTAGAAGTTGTTGAGATGAGGTGAGGATTGGAATGGACCCAGAGGAGCAGAGGAGAAAAAGAGAAAAGAGCCATAGGATGGATCCATTGAGGAGGATCCTAGAAGTTGTTGAGATGAGGTGAGGATTGGAATGGACCCAGAGGAGCAGAGGAGAAAAAGAGTAGAGAAATGTGCAAGAAGAGCTAAGATGAGAGAGAAAGTTGAGCAGAGGATTAGAGAAGAGTTAGCTAAGGGTGTGCAACAAGGTGTCAAGCACAATATGAAGAGGAAACTCATTCTAGGAAATGGCGTGGGAGATGATGTTGTGCTAGAGTGGAGCACATGCGAGGACAAACCTACGAAGAGGCTTGGCATCGAAGATACTAGTAGTGAGAGTAGTGGTAGTGAGGGCCTAGGTGATGAAGCACGTACCCTTTGGCTGTTGCAGTATGTTGCAACCTTAAGAGAGAAGAGAGTGCACATGTGTGGTGTGCGGGTGAAAATTTGAGGTGAACCGATAGAATCAGAGGAGGAAGCGCCTCACGACTACGCACTGACAAGAATATAAGTTGTCATGCAGTATAATGAGGCGCTACTAACAAGAGGACTTGGAACTTAGCGTAGTGATAGTACGTTGAACAAGCGAGAGGATGGAATGCAGATAACTCAGGTGATGAGTGGAGAAATTTATTCTGTGCAAGGTGATAGTGTGCATATCAGACAGGGAGTTGAATCACGCAATGGCAGTGCGCGGATTGCACTAGAGGTAAGAGAACATATTTGTGGTGATAGATCATTGGTATGCCAGAAGAAAAGGAAGATGGAGGATCCCCTAATGGTGGGAGAGATGAGTTGATATTATTGGATGGTCTTGCACGACTACAAGTAGATAGCTCTTCGGGTCACCTCACGAGATTTTTCATAAGAATATGGTCTTACCACCCCTTTGTACCACCCCCCTTGTGCATTTTCAATCAAGAAGAAAACACAACAATTAGTGAAGAGGTTGGAGTATAATAAAGAGAGGAAGAATAAGGAAGCAACGAAACAAGTGAAGAAGAAGGTGAAGTCAACAATAATTTACCCCAAGAGATAGTGGTGTGGAAAGATCTAGCCAATAATAGTTAGAGAAGAGCAACTAGCCCTAGTTAGAAGATGGAAAGTCAAGATAGTACATTGAGGTTTCTTGTGTTCCATGGAACGGGTAAGGACGATGCAAAGAAAAATTGGTTCACCTGTGAGGTAATATAGTCTATAAAGAGAGTTAAATATGATGCAACTAATATCACGCAACTAGAGACTACGTTCAGGGATAGGGCCTTGGCGTGGTACATGAAATACAAGTATACTGCGCCATTGGAACATGCGAGGTCCCTAACTGATATCAAGAAAGATCTACTTCGGGAGTTTCAAAAGATGAAGTCAAAATCCTAATGCATTACAAAAATCAAGGAGATCAAGCAGAAGGAAGGAGAAAGCGTTTAGGATTATGACCAACAATTAGAAATCTTATTGGATTGGCTGATGTTCCATATCCAAGACGTATAGGACAAATATTGGTTCATTGCGGGGTTGTTCCCCCATATCCGAGTCCCACTCACCTAGCAAAAGGTGACGACTTAGGATGAGGCAGTCGAGATCGTGATGCGATTGGAAGTTACACTTGGAGGCACAAAGACATCACCCAGGTTGGCGTAGGTTCAGTCGCAACTGGCCAACCTAACAATATAGCTGCAAGATATGTCCAAGAATAAAGTCATGTGAGAGCACGTATGGTTTACTACATGTCTTTAAAAGGGGCATCATCGAGACGAGTTCCTGGTCCTTCTGAATTATGTGGTGACTGACGCACCGAGTCTATTTCCATATGGACAGTCAAAATGCTGTGAAATATGCAAATAGTGGGGCCATGTGCCACCCCATTGTTCCACATTACATAAGTATCAAATAATGACTCACACCCCATTTTGTGAGTTCTGTAAATTTGTAGGCCTTGATGTTAATATTTGTCGCTCCCTCCAGTTATTGCAAGATAAAACCCGAGATGCATTCCAGGTACAAGAGGATAAAAAGTGTGGTGAGCACGGTGGTGCCGACAAAGGAAGATATAAAGGAGCACCTCGAGGTGGATATGGGCATGATCACAACTGCGGATATGGTGGAGGAGGTAGTAGACACCCCACATGTTTCAATTGCGGTGAGATTGATCATGTCTCATGATTTTTCACTAAGTTGTGCGTGCTGTGTGCATATTGTTATAGTCCCCAACATGTAATCGAGTTATATTGTCTCAACTTACTGAAGAAGTGGAAGGAAAATAAGACCAACTATAACATTGTTGGCACTGCACGCGGTTTGTAAGACCCTAGGTTCAAGTTATCTATGACCAACAAAACCCACCAAACACGAGCACGGTGGTGCCGACAAAGGAAGATATAAAGGAGCACCTCGAGGTGGATATGGGCATGATCACAACTGCGGATATGGTGGAGGAGGTAGTAGACACCCCACATGTTTCAATTGCGGTGAGATTGATCATGTCTCATGATTTTTCACTAAGTTGTGCGTGCTGTGTGCATATTGTTATAGTCCCCAACATGTAATCGAGTTATATTGTCTCAACTTACTGAAGAAGTGGAAGGAAAATAAGACCAACTATAACATTGTTGGCACTGCACGCGGTTTGTAAGACCCTAGGTTCAAGTTATCTATGACCAACAAAACCCACCAAACACTGACCCTTTTGGCATCACCTGATTACAAAGATGAAGTATCACTTGAGGTATCTATTGGGACTGCAAGAACCAGGATTCTATAGTAGTGAGGGAATGGTACGTGATTGTTTTGTTCATTCTTACTTATTGGTTTTGAGCACATAATTCTATCCTTGTTATTTATTAACTACTTAGTGATTTCATATTCATACTATCCTTATATTCCATATTACCACATAACCCATTGCAGTAACAGTCATGATTACTGCACAATGATTACACATAATAAAAATCTAATACTTTTCATTCAGAAAAAATTCATAATAAATCACATAAAAGACATGTAACACAAGATTTAACGTGGTTCATCCAACTTTGGGCTACATCCACAACGACTATCTTTTTTATTATGATTTTAGTAATTTCTTTAGGCTTGCGCACTACAGTTAGAAATATATGTCATGGTTATATTTCTCTCTTCTCCTAGATTAGTCATTCTGCAGTGAAATCCTCTCTCCCCTCTCTACATTATCTCGTACATTCAAACATTGATTCTCTCCCTTCCCAACCTATCCTATCAACCTTCTTACTCACAGTCATTCTCAGAAGTTTTGAACAGACTCCACACTACTGCTTGAGAATAGCCACATAGAGGAACCCCTATTCTTCTAACCCATTACATATTTATACATACAATATAGGGCTTAAAACCCTACTTGGTTCCCCCCAAAACCATATTACAATGCATGACAACTCCAGTTAACATGTTGTTTAGATGCTTTCTTCTGTTTTTATATCTACATGCTGCATTTTCACTCTGACCACCTTTCCTCTTGCTTTTGTGCTTCCTTCCATATTTAGCACGTTAAGATGTCATCCTTCCTTTTGTCTCGCTTTATTCTCTTGCTTCATTCTTCTCTTTTCTTTATTCTCCTCTTTGTTTTTATTCTCTTCTTTATTCTTCTTACTGCCTGTTGTACTTCTGGATGCACCTTAATTGCACACTCCCTAGTCTTCCTTCTTCTCTTGCACACCTCTACTATGCAATTCTTCTATACTTAGTATTTTTACCAAAATCGTATCCCAAAACTGCCTCTCCAACATGCCCCCAACAATCACTTGTGACTCGTCCCGATCCACTAAAGCCTCTTTCCTGGTCCTCCATGCCGTAATGAAATTCTGTGAGGCTTCCTTTGCTACCTCCACTTCCTTTAGTACTATTTCTTCTATTTCTATGATATCTTCGCCCCCCTGCGTAGTCAAGATTGTAAGTTTTTCTTATGATTCATGGCTTGCTTGCTTTACCTTTCCCTGCGTAGTGGACATTTCACCGATCACCCTCACTGCTTCTTCCTGCAATGGTCCTAAACGTTGTTGAAGGATCTTATGTTGATTGCTCATTTGTTCCACTTCTAGGTATGACTGCCTCTGTGTCGAAATTATTTTCATATGTTCAGATGGTGGAAGTGTAGTGACCCTTTCTGAAGCTTACCGAGCCTTTTCCTGTGCTTCTCGTAACTCAGCCTCCACAACCTTCATCTCAATATCTTCTACTAAGTTTGTCCAAATCTGTGCGCTCTCCTCACAGAGTCTTCTATCTTCTTAATGTCGGCGGCTTCTGTCGTCTCCATTCTTTCTCTACCTTCTCAAACTTCTGGTGGCGTTCATGGCGCACTCTACAATTGTAGGTCCTCTATCTGTGATCTAAAGCCTTTGATGACTTCGCCAATTTTCAACACTTTCTCTTCCATAGTAGCTTCTGCAACTATTGGGACTTTCAGAATGGCCTTGTATAATTTCTAGACGATCGCTTGAGTTTTTTGTGCCAAAATTTTGGCTTCATCCTTCTCCTTGAAATCTTTGCTTGCCATTTTCTCGGCCTTGTTCTTGCCTTTCATTATTTCCTCCACTCGACCTTCAATTTCCTTTTTTTGTTGGAGTGCAACGTTATATTGTTGTTGCAACTGAGCTCTTTCGTCCATCATTTTTGTCAACTCATGATGTTCTTCATCTCCTTTGTTCTTAATATCTTTCAATAATCCTATTTGAAAGTATTGTAATATTTGTATCGACATTCTTGATACCAGTATGTTCAGGTGTCCTAGAGCGTTCACCTGTTCTTTTAATTCGGATGTTGGAAATTCAAGTGTGTCTGTCTCAATCTAAAGTGTTGTATTCCCGACCATTATATGAGTTAAGGATGGATTCATATCCTCTAATTCCTTCCCCAAAATTATGGACTATCCTGCCTCGGTCCTTCTCTCTTTTGCTAGGCTAGCAGTTGCTAAGACCTACTGGAGTACTTCCAACTGATCCCACACTCTGTGTTGTTTCTCTTCTTTCTTCCTAGTTGCTTCCTCCATGATTTCCTCCACAACATCTCATACCTGGTAGCCGATCCTGTCCATATCATCATTAGTTAAGTATAAACTAGGGTTTCTCTGTGCACTAAGTCTTCTTGCGTGCCCCTCCTGTTGGTTATTTCCCCTTATCCTTTCATTTGACTCCCACCATGGGGACTATCTGCTAAGATTCTATTGTGGATGGGCTAGGAATATCTCCTACTCCATTATTTTGATCATTCTCCTAGTCCTCATATGGTTCTTCATGAGTCTTATCTTTCTCTTCTTCCTCTTTTGGTTGCCCCGTTTTCTTTATTGGGATTTTCCAGCCATCTTCCTAGTCATTCATAATCAAGCATATGTCCTCTTTTATCAGCCTATAACTGGTTGGAAACCATTGGCACGTCGGGTCCTTCTTTTCATGCACATACATGTGGTGCATGCCTGTTTTGAAATGCATGATATCCTTATATGTTTCTACTGTCTCGGCTGATATGCACGTTGTGTGTGCAACTAGGTACCCAATAGTATCAAAGTATAAAAAGAATGTGACATTTGTGTCATATTATATTCTCTTAATCATCGTAGTCCATAAGTTGGCATACCTCCCAGTCATATTTCCTCTGCCATATGTGCCCATGCGTTGATAGTAACTTGGTTCCTACCACTTGACTAGCACAATTGGAATCAACAGCCATGCATAGTGAAATTTTGTGCCCTTTTCCTGGGCCTCAATACAATATTGCAAAAACTAGTTCACCAAGAAGGTGGCCCAGTTCATTTGAACCCCTTCGACACATTTTTCAACAACTACAATGACTATAGCTGGTACTTCATCCTTCTGACATTTGCATAGGAAATTGCAATCCAACACCTGCGTTGTAAACCAAACATTGGCATCATTGATGTTTTTCACATCCAATCCCCTTTCCCCCCTAAAATTATGGAACTTTTCCTTCATTGATTCTGAAAGGGATCTCTCTCTTGCCTTGTTGAACAAAAGGGTTGGACCCTTTCTTGCCTTTGGGAACCCTGTAATCTGTGAAATTAGTGCAATGTTAATTTATACTAGTGTATCAAGCCACAATGTTCCCCCATGGACACAACTAAGCAACACCTTCACACAAGGATTAATTCCCAGACCGCGTCTGAAGTGTGGGATCTCCAACAGGTTCACTATACCTTCCTTGTCCAATCCTGTTTACCACTCTCGTGTCTCCAGTAGGATTGATCCTATGCCTGGTATGCTCTTAGTATGCAAATATTTTTCCCTAGATAGCTATGGGAATTTTTTCTTGTCGGTAATATCATGATCCATGAACTTGAGGCCAACAACCTTTCTGAGCATATCTCCTTCAATGCTTACACCAGGAGGAACTAGTGTTGTTTCCAGTGGGTATTTCCCATTGGTTGGTATAGTGATTGGTGGCGCATACTCCATCCTAGGTGGTTGGTATAGTGATTGGTGGCGCATACTCCATCCTAGGTGGGATGTAATTTCTATGGAACATGTCTTGTGAAGCCTAAGCCAAAGCTCCTAGTACTTCCTCAACCTCTAGTGTATCTACCGATAATTTTTCCTATTTTTGCGTTGATATTGATGGCACTCCAACTTTTGGCGGGGTCATTTGTCTTGTGTGACAAATTCCTTAACTAGATTTGCAACTTTTCTGTAGTAGTTGTAGCTCAGCTCTGATGCAATCAGATTCACTCTGGTTCACTTTGGTTTTATTTCTCTTACATGCAACAATGAATTACGCTTAATGACCCTCCACTATTTTTGTTCCTTCTTGCCAACTGTGCATGTCTCTTCATGCCTTAAATACCTTGTCCAATCCACCAACGTGGTCGATGAGTTGTTAAATAAATACATCTTTATTTCCAAATCCGTTGTGTGATTTTTTCCTCATACTGCCAATATGTCATGATTTCCAGTGGGTTGTACCATTTAAGATTATACAACGTCTTTATGACCTGTCATTCCCTCTTCGTAGTGATCATTTCCATGCTTTAATTCTTCCAACAGTCTTGTCATTGCCAAAATACGCAATGGTTCTCGCTTCTGCATATTTGTGCTTCACAGTCTTTTTATTTTATGCTTTATTTTTTAAATCAGTGCAGTGCCATCCTAATGCGCGATAGTCATCCCTTCTATGCACATTCTTATGCCTTAATACTTCCATAATCTTTTTTCTTTTTATATATCTACTTTTTATTTGTTTTTCATCCCTTTTTCTACTTTTTATTTGTTTTTCTGTGTTTTTCCTTCCTACTATAGTACAACTACTATGATACATGTGCTCTGGCACAACCTAGATTATTGAACAGACTATCAGCTGTCTCTATAGAGTTTCACCCGACCTCCATTCACCATTCCTCCAAGGACTTCTCCATTCAGGGTTTCCAGCTGTGCAATACATGTTTCCATTACATGTTCAATCACATAGTGTCCTAACCAATGCATTCTAATATTTCTTGGATGCTGCATGAACTTGATGTCATAGAGTAATACCAAATCTCTGACTTGAAGATTTTTATGTTTTATGTGTCGATCATGCAAAGTATTCTCTCTTTCATTTTGAACTTGTTGATGTAAACCTGTGACAAACTGATCTTCTTCAAGCTGTACTAACTGTGATAGTCTCTCCTCTACTGCACCAGAGTATGAAATATGAGTGATTGCTGCAATGTGCAGGCTAGGTAGAATAAACTCCATTGGCATCACTGTTTCTTTCCCATAGACCAACTTGAAAGGTGTCTTCCCTGACATCTTTTTACTTATAGTCCTGTAATCCCATAACAATGCAGGAACTCTTAAGTCCCAATTGTCTCTCCCTACGTTGCAAATTTTTGTCAAAGGATTCTCTAGGATTTTATTGAAAACTTCCATTGTTCTATTGGCCCGAGGATGATGCAGTGTAATCTTTTGATGATGAATTCGAAACTCCACAGTCAATGCTGCAATTGTATTATTCAAAAAATATGTACCTTGATTATCGTGAATACATTCTCAAACAAAAACCTCACAACAATCTCCACGGTGCAATCTATAATTGGGGTTGCTTCTTCCCACCTTGTAAACTAATTTTTTGTAGTGATGATTTACCTTTCTCCTGATCTTCTTTCTTGTGGGTTGATTGGCCCTATAAATTCTATGACCCATTTCTCAAATGCTTGCAAGGTAACTTATGTATTCATTGACATTTCATCCCTCCTGGATGACTTCCATGCTCTTTGACATACATCACATGACTGAAAATATTCCTTCACATATTTTTGAAGTGTAGGACACCAAAGTCCCGTGCACAAAATATTTTATGCAGTTTTTCTCGCTACATAATGTCCTCCTGAAATCCCATCATGTGCTTCCTCAAGTATCATCGGTATTTTGTGTTCCAACACACAACGTCTCAATATTCCACCTACACCCAACTTGTATAAATTCCCTGCAATCAACTGAAAATATGTTTCTTTCACTACCAATTTATTCTTCTATGCAATCCTCATATCTGATGGAACCATACCTGTACTTAGAAACCAAACGATGTCCGAGAAGTAATCATCCACCATCTTAACTACAAATATTTGTGCATCGGTGAAAATGTCATCTAAATTGCATGCATCTTCTCCTGATAATATGCGCAATAGATGATCTGGTCCTACATTCAGATTCCATAGTTTCACAACAACCTCAAAATCGTATTCCTGAAATAATAATAGTCATCTTGCTCTAGGTGGATATTGGTGGCCACCCACTTATTCCAACTAGCTCCTCTTGACAGTTTTTAGTTCAACACATTCTTCTGTAATTCTTTGTAATTGTGGGTTCTACACTTCCGGGGTTGTTTGAAGCCCTACACAACTTCCAGGTGGAGATTGGTGAGCACCCACCTAATCCAACTAGATTATTTTGGAGGTTTTCATGTTAGTACATCTTTCTGTACTTCTAGGGTTGTTTTGGAGCCCTAAACAATGTTTTTTTGGCTTACCACAGTCAAACTATAGACAGAGTCATATTTTGATGGCATAATGTGTATTTCCAACAGGCTATCACACACCTAAAACTAAGGTCGTATGCAAAAGTTACGACCCCAGGAAGTTGAGGTACCAACTTACCCATCGGGGCCCACATAACTTTTGGCGTTTCATCTCCTAGGGTTAGGTTTTTGGATGTCTAGTGTTTTAGAATTCATGAGTAATTTTAAAAAGGCCCTTGGAGCCTCATTGTAATCATTCTTCTCAGACAGATGCATGTAGCAACCACATCTCTTCTTAGAGATAGCTACCACCATTCAAGTAATTTGTTTTAGTTCTGTATTTTTACGGTTTCAACCTATTTTATTTATTCAATAGAAGTTATTGTTCACTGGATATTTGTATTTTTTTATATGTATCTCTTTGTTATGGTATTCAATTTTTTATTCATTTCGTTCCTCTCATAAATCTGGATCACATCTGCATATTCTACACCCCAACAATGGCTTGTTGACTAAATATTTTAATGCATAGTGGTCTGTATACATATTAAAGTGAGACCCCAATAAATAATGTCAAAACTTTTGTAGCATTTCATTTGTTGATGGAGATTCATGTTCAAATGCAAATGTGACTTTGAACCTCTGAACCAACTCTTCTGATGCAGGAGCATTGTAAGAAAGAAAAAATGGAGAACAGTTGGATATGCACCAGCGTGCATTTTGAAGACGTTTTGAATTTGAAAAGATGAAACATTAATGTAATCTCTGGAAAGGATGTATTTGCATTTATGGTTTGGGGATTGTAACGTAGATATTGAGCATACACTCTCATCTGTTGGTTGGAGGCATTTATTGTATTAAATGTAAAGTAGATGTAGTCTTTTAATTCGATAAGATAGATTAGAGTGTAGGAGGGAAAAATCTAGAAAGCTCCCTCGTATGTATTGTATTGTATCATTCATTCTCATGGTAAGAGTAAGAAGCTGGAGAAGCAAGAGAGAGCAAGAGAGAATAAGAGAGAAAAAGAGAAGATAGATTGTAGAAGTTGTATGATAAGATAGTTGTTTCTATAGAGACAATGTACATAAGAATTTGACTTAATATAAGAATGCTTTAATCCAATTTCATGGTGTTGTCATGGTTACTATTTGCATCTATTGAATGGTATGTTTACAGTTTGTTTATATGCTCTATTATGCATTTGTTTCAATGCTTTCTATGTATGATTTCATGTTGAATGTATGAATTTTGTGAGAGGAGTATGAGTTTCAATTGTTTCTCTTCCTAAGAATTCTTGCAAGGAGTGCAGTGAAAGTCCGCAAGGAGTGTGTTAACAAGACTCTGAGTTTTACCTCAGAAAAGATCAGGAGAGATAGAGTTATTCTCATAGCCACAGAGTGCAGGTGTTATCCATAATTTTGGTC
>CBVK0100552051.1:0-18264 GCA_900067695.1 Picea abies
GCCCTGGCGGAGTTTTATCCCTAGCTCAGGGGTGTCCTGCTGCTAAGATTTATGAGCAACAAAGTCTATGGCTGGGAGGAAAGTCTGAGGCCTGCACATAGTTGATGATCTTTTGTTAAATATAAGTGTATTTTGTGTGATTGTTTCAATAATTTCATTTTTAATTATCTATTTATGTTATGGATTTTTCCTGTATGATGTTGTATATGTATATATTGTTGTTATTTTTCATAATGTTTTTTCATATGCAGATCATTTAAGTGAATGAAATTTGTATAAGAGTTGGAATTTTTATGTGGCATAGGCCATCTTAGTGGCTGGGAATGCTACAATGTGGTATTAGAGCTCCAGTTTCGACATTGAGCCTACATGGGCCAAGTTAACAGAGTTTTGAAGTGAAAATTTGCAGGAAATTAGTTCTGGAGTATGTTTGCAAGTTGCTTGATAAAATTATTACAGTGAAATTAAGTGAATTTCACTAGAAATTGGGGAGAATTGTGCCCAAAATTTTAAAACAAGTAATTTATTTCCTCTAATTGGGAAAATTAGAGCCTGTATATGACTGAAAATTGAGTACGCAAAGTGTCCATGGTGCCCAAGGAAAAAATTATGAAGGAATTTGATATGGAAGGGTCGAATTTGATGTGCAGAGGTTAATTTGATGGTTACATGATGAAATTGGTTATTCTGATCTAATCGTAAAGTTTTAATGGTGGCCCGACAAAATAATTGTGAATTTGGGCATATTTGGCAAATTGGGAAAAATTAGAAATTTGGAAAAATTGGAAAATTTTGACTATTTTTAAACTGACGTTAGAATGACGGGGTGCCATGTGTCAGATGATGTGGAAAAGTGGTGATGTATACTGCCACTTTGGAATAGCCATGGTGTAAGTTACATGTTGGAAACAAGAGGCATATGTGGTAAGTGAGTTAACACCATGAAGGCGGGTGCCTTCTTGCCTGGTGGAACCATGAGCTCGGATCGCGGAACCCAATTGCGAGGGGTTCCCCAGGAGGTTTTGGAAACCAATAGGGGGGGGGTGATAATGAACATGGGGTCACCACGTCATCAATTTGGAAACCACTATTTTCCATTGTAGTAACCCCCCTGCCCTCTATTAATGGTCGATAAGGTAGGGGGGGCACAATGCAATGTGGGCCATCAATCATGATCATCTTCGTTGATCATGCCCCAAACCTCCATCATTGCAGAAAAAAACATCAAACTTTCACTATGAAGTGAATGGGTGTGGGATGGGTCCCTCCCATCCTTGCAACCCAATGATAAGGTGCCACGCAAGCAACCAAGGTTTGTGGGGGGCGAAAAATAAAGTTATCTGCATGCTAAGAGATAAACAAGAAGGACGAGGGAACGCAAGCAACCAAGGTTTGTGGGGGGCGAAAAATAAAGTTATGTGCATGCTAAGAGATAAACAAGAAGGACGAGGGAGGTAAGTGGTGGACGAGGAAAGATATAGTGGCTAGGGGATGGCATGGTGTCACCCTGAGGTTCCAGGTGGACTTGGGATGCCATATCATCATCCCAATCAGCACAAGTCATTCATAATTTACAAAACAATATTGAATTTTTCTCATAAAATGGGTCATTTCTAGGTGTTTGACTTGCAAGCCATTTTCAGAGGCCTAATGACATTTTTGAGAAGTCCAATTCATACAAAATTGTATGTCCTTTTAGGACATACAGTTTATACATCTAAAATAACAAATATCTGAGAGATATTTCTAATGGTATAAACCCTTCATCAAAGAGAGCTAGTATGAGGAAGTTACAGGCCAAATAGTGCAAGGTAAAGTTGAGACCCAATTAACTTCCGAGGGCCATAAATTCTTGCTTCAGAATTGGATTGGGGCACAAGAGTAGTATACATAAATATATTGAACCATAGAAGACATTCATGGAATCAAAATAGAAATCTGAGCACCAAAAATTGTACTGTAGGACATAGAAGGTACATGTAGCATTCAAGGCTAAGAATATAAATTGGACTTGAACTTCAATAGGCTGTATCTAACATCCTGAAGCTCAAACGAAGGTGAAAATTGGACACATTGTAAAAAATATAGTCATGAAGGAACTTAGTTTATCTCCTGACAATATTTCAAAGGAGAAGGTGCAAGGATGCATAAGTACAACTAAAAATTTCACTTAGTTGAAGGGTGAGCAGAATGAGAAAATAGATAATAATAAGAAGGCCATAATTTTCTACTCAAGACTCTGAATTGAGCAAGGAAGCAGTTGTTGGAAAGGTATTGGAAAAAAAAGTCTAATTTTTCACCTAGAAATGTGAATCGATATGTATCATTCATAGGGGGAACAAAATGGATGTTTTTGGTGTATTTACAAGGCGTAATGGTGCATAGTATTTATAGATTTGTTAAAAAAAATTAGTCTAACAAATCCTATTGCCTACACATTTTGTTGAATTAACAACAAATAGATCAGAACAACATCAACATAGAGATAAAAATCATGGAATATGCATATCCAACCTACATCCATGAAGATGAAGTCAGAGGGTTGTGTGTCAGCATGGGTAATGAAAGGACATAATCCAATGGGCATAAAGAAGGCAGGGAGGAGAGAATGAACATGGTAGAGACCATAAAGAGTCTGTAAAAAGATTTCCAAAGTTATAAGGATGATAATAAGAGGCTTATGAAATCCAAGGAGAAACAATATGGCTGCAACATCACGTTGCCTACATAGCTTGGAAAAAATAGAGAAGAAAATGGATAAGGATACATAGTCAAGCAGGTCAAGGAGTCACAAGTCTCATGATAAAATAAGAGAAACAAGAAGTTTTGATAGGAATCATCAAAACTCACCAAGGAATTCATTTAGGAGATCACACAATATTTCAAGTCCATCTCCTATCGGAAGGTATAAGAGGAGGTCTTGGGTAGATGAGATACAAGGAGAAATGAATAAGATAAAGTCTCCTACCTTTGATGGTGAGCATAAGAAGGATGAAGATGCAGACACTTGGATACTGAAAATGAGGAAGTACTTTCAATTACATAATTACTCTTCATAGGTCGAAGGGATAATTTCCATCTACCATCTCAAAGGAAAATCATCAATGTGGTGGGACCAGTTTGTGCAAGTGAAACACATTGATGAGAACAAGGATACTAGGAGGGAGTTCAAAAGGTATTTTCAAAAGAAATACTTAACCAAACATTACTATTATAAGAAAATAAAGGAGTCCTTTGAAATCAAGCTTGGGAGTATGATCATAGATGAGTATGAAAGGATATTCTTAGATATGTTGAAACATGTTACTTTTATCAAGGATGAACACGTTAATATTTAGAGGTACCTGAGTGGGCTTCCATCAATTTTCAATGATAAGATACAATATGATCATCCCAAGACACTAGAGGAAACCATACGGAGAGATAAATGCCTCTATGATCATAATAGAGGAAGACCAACTTTCCAAAAGGATTGGGAAGACAAGAAGAGAAGAAAGATGGAGTAGAGGGAGAAGGACACCAAGCCACTATTCTTTAGAAACAATACTTAGGGACAACCTACTTCTAAAAATCCCAAAATGACATAAACAATGGGGAAAATACCAAGGTAGTATCCTATGAAATGTTGGGTTTGTGAGGGAGATCACATGTATAGATATTTCTCTCATAGAGGTGAAAAAGTGAGGACTCTTCACAATGTATAGCAAGATAATACAATGGAGGACATGGGCATACATGTGCCAAAGGATATATGCATCCTTAGACAAGAAACAAGCTAAATTTCAGCCTCACATGATTGAAGTGGAAGGTAATATCAACAACCAACCCATTTCTATTTTAATTGATTTAGGAGCTATTCATAGTTATCTAGATCCTAACATGGTGGGAAGATTTTGTTTTCCAAGAAGCAAGATTGAGAAATATTGGTTAGTGCAACTAGCTACAGGAGCTAAAAGAAAAATTAATGAGATGGTTAAGTATTGTCCTATGGACATGAATGGACTGAGCACAAGAGAATAATTCAATATCATACCTTTGGGTTCCTACGTGTTCCTCATTGGCATGGATTGGTTGGACAAGCATCATGTTTTCCTCGACTATTATAATAAGGAATTTACTTTATTGGTTGAAGAAAGGAGCTTCAGGACAATTCAGGGTATTCCAAGGGAAGTGATTGTAAGAGAAGTTTCATCCTTGCAGTTGAAGAAAATATTTAGGAAAGGATGTCAAGACATGGGAAAAAATTTGCCAAGGATATATGCATCCTTGAACAATAGGAAAGATGAATTTCAATCTCACAAGGTTGAAATGGAAGGTAAGATCAACAAGTGACCCATTTCTATTTTAATTGATTCAAGAGATAGTCATAGTTATCTAGATCCTAAGATGGTGGAAATATTTCATTTTCCAAGAAGCAAGATTGGGAAATATTGGTTGGTGTAACTAGCTACAGGAGCTAAAAGAAAAAATAATGAAATTGTTAAGGAATGTCCTATGAACATGAATGGACTAAGCACAAGATAATATTTGAACATCATACCTTTGGGATCCTACGATTTCCTCATTGGGATGGATTGGTTGGAAAAGCATTATGCTGTCCTCGACTGTTATAATAAGGAATTTAATTTCTTGGATGAATAAGGGAACTTGAGGAAAATTCAAGGTATTCCAAGGGCAATGACTGTTAGAGAAGTTTTAGCCTTGTAGTTGAATTAAATATTTAAGAAATGATATATGCAACCTTGGACAACAAGCAAGATGAATTTTAGTCTCACATGGTTGAAGTGGAAGTTAATATCAACAACCAACCCATTTTTGTTTTAATTGATTCAAGAACTAGTCATAGTTATCTAGATCCTAATATGGTGGAAATATTTCATTTTTCAAGAAGCAAGATTGGGAAATATTGGCTGGTGCAACTAGCTACAAGACCTAAAAGAAAAATTAATGAGATGGTTAAGGAATGTCCTATGGACATGAATGCACTGAGCACGAGAAAATATTTGAACATCATACCTTTGGTATCCTACGATTTCCTCATTGGTATGGATTAGTTGGACAAGTCCTGGAATGTTATAATAATGCATTTACTTTCTTGTATTAAGAAGGGAACTTGAGGACAATTTAGGGTATTCCAAGGGTAGTAACTATCAGAGAAGTTTCATCCTTGCAGCTGAAGAAAATATATAGGAAACGATGTCAATTATTTGCAACACATATGGAGGAGAAACCTAAGGATTAATTTCCAAATATTGAAGACTATGCAATCATAAAATATTTTTAATATGTATTTAGAGAAATATCAGGGTTGTCACCCAAGAGAGATATTGATTTCTTTATCAATATAATGCCTGGAGAAGTCCTAGTGTCCAAGACCCCTTATAGGATGAGTACACCAGAGTTGAAGGAATTGCAAATGCAACTTGAGGAACTTTTGAAGAAGGGGTATATACACCCAAGTGTGTCACATTGGGGTGCCCCAGTATTATTTGTGAAAAATAAGGATGGGACCGTGAGGATTTGCATCGAATTCAGGTAGTGGAATAAGGTGACTATGAAGAACAAGTATCCTTTGCCAAGAATAGATGATCTTTTCGATCAGTTGAAGGATGAAAGGATATTCTCTAAGATTTACCTCAGATCAGGATATCACCAAGTGAGAATTAAATAAGAAAATATTAGCAAGACAACCTTCAAAACGAGGTATGGCCATTATGAATTTATAGTGGTGCCATTTGGGTTGTCAAATTCACTAACAATCTTCATGTGTTTAATGAATGTTTTTTTCAGAGATCACTTGGATAAATTTTTCATTATATTATTGGATGACATTCTTATATACTCCAAATCTAAAGAAGAGAATGAGCAACACTTGAGGATGGTGCTACAAGTGTTGAGGGAGCATCAACTATATGTGAAGTTGAACAAGTGATCATTTTATCAAAGGAAGATACATTATTTGGGACATATCATTTTACAGGAAGGGATAGCAGTGGATCCAAAAAAGATAAAAGTCATTGATGGATATCCAACACCAAGGAATGCATCATAACTGAGATATTTCATGGAACTTGCAGGGTACTATAGAAGATTTATTGAATGATTCTCAAAGATTGCACACCCAATCACATATTTGCAAAAGAAGGGTGTAATATTTGAGTGGAATTCTGATTTTGAAAGAAGTTTCCAACACTTGAAGAGTTTGTTGACAAGCGCACCAATTTTGAGAATTGTTGATCCTAATGAACACTTTTTTGTGTGCACTAATGCATGCAAAGAAGGGATTGGTGGAGTCCTTAGTTAGAATGTGAATGTGGTATTCTATTAATCAAGTAAATTACAATAACATGAAAGGAATTATGCTACTCTGATTTATAATTGGTAGCCATAGTGCATTCCTTGAATATGTGGAGGCACTACCTCATAGGGAAGAGATTTGAGTTGAGTATAGACCACAATGGTCTGGAATATTTGTTTGGACAACCAAATTTAAATGTTAGGAAAATCATATGGTTGGAATTCCTCAGTGAGTATGACTTTGGTATAAAGCATATCAAAGGTAAAGAGAACAAGGTGGTTGATGCACTCAACAAGAGAGTGCATGAGATGCATGCTACAACCATTAGCATGTATAAATCATATTTGAAAGACAAAATTTTAGAGGCTGAGAAATCATATCAGTAGTACATGGAAATAAAAATAAAATACAACAAGGTATTTTGCAATAGAAAATTGAAGATTATGAGCTAAAACAAGATGGAATCCTCATGTACATGGAATTTTTTTTTTTCCAAATTTTTCAATAGTTGAAAAATATGGTGTTAAAAGAAATGCGTAATGTGCCTTATGTTGGGCACCTAGGTTGCCAAAAAAATATTGCATCTATCAAGAGACAATATTTTTGGCCAGGTATGAAGAAAGAAGTGGATGATTATATAGCCATATGTTTGGAATGCCAAAAAGTCAAGGATGAGCACATGCACCCAACTGGTTTTCTACAACCATTACCCATTCCTGAGTGGAAATGGGAAGTTGTAACAATGGATTTCATCACTAAGTTTCCTAGAACTACCAAGAAACATGATTTCATCATGGTGGTGGTGGATAATCTTACCAAAACTGCCTATTTTATTCCAGTGAAGTTAACTCACAAGACAACTAACATTGCTAATATTTATATGAGAGAAATGTCTAGGCTGCATGGTGTGCCTAAGACAATTGTGTTTGACATAGATCCCAAGTTCACATCAAATATTTGGAAGGGATTATTCAAAGGATTTGGGAAAAATCTGAACTATAGCACAACCTATCACCCATAATCATATGGGAAAACAGAGAGGGTCAATCAAGTGATAGAGGATATGCTAAGAATGTATGTCATAGAAAAGCCATCAAAATGGGATTATTATCTACATCTGGTTGAATATGCCTATACTAATGGGTATCAAGAATATTTAAAAATGAGACCATTTGAATCTTTCTATGGAAGAAAATGCAACACACCAGTGAGCTGGGACAACCCAGGAGACAGAGAAGTGGTTGGGTCAAAATTGCTCAAGGAAATGGAGGTACAAATGGTGGAAATAAAATAGAATTTAAAGGCTACCTAAGACAAGTAGAAACGTTATGTTGATAAAGGTAGAACTCATAGATATTTTAAAGTGGGTGACCACGTGTTGTTGAAAGTGAAGGCCAAACAAAGTTCCTCGAAGTTGGGGAACTGTTCAAAGCTTGCAGTGAGATATTGTGGACCTTTCAAAATCCTAGAGAGGATTGGTGCTATTGCATACATTATTACACTACCTGCATCCATTTGTATTAATAATTTATTTCATGTATATTTTCTTAAAAAGTATGTACCTAATGTTAATCATGTCATTGATTAGAATGCGATTTAGGTGGAACCAAAAGGAAAATTTCAAGTACAGTAGATTTTCATATTGGATCGAAAGATCAAGAATCTACAGAATCAATCCATAGGGATACAAAAGGTCCAATGGACTTGATATAGTCTTGAGGATGAAACTTGGAAGCATGAGGATGCTATGCAGATAAAGTACCTACATCTTTTTGAAGATTTTTGAATATTTTTGAAGATTTTGATTGTACATGTGTATATAATGCACTAAGGACAATGAATAAATAAGGGGAAGGGGAATGTAATACCCCTATTCCAAACCCCAATTGTAATGTAAATGTAAATATACATATAGGATGGTAAGCCAATACATTTTGGGCCAAAATTCCTTTGTATATATGTATTTTGAGGTGAGAGTACATGTTGTTTATTAGGATGGAGAGGCAAAAGATAAGAGGCTAATGAGTCTGTCTTTGTATTATGTAATCACACTCATATAATAAGGAAAAAACATCACTGCTGCTGACCAACCAGAAAAAAATAGTATGTGGGGATAAACTCCACTAGAAAGGGAAAGGGGGGGATAAGAGTATAGGAAAGGGGCTAAGTAAGGGGGCCTAAGCCCAAAGGAATATTTTATTAATATTCCTAAAGTATAAATTTTAAAGTATGGGATATTAGTTTTATCCTAAGTCCCTAAGGGGGAATATATCACCATGCGGGGGGTGCATATGGGGGGCCCATGTAGTTCCCAACATGACAAGTGTAACACCCCTCATTCCTAAACCTTTGATTATATGTAATTAATCATGATTAATGATTTCCATGTAATGGCATATAAACATTGTAATTATAATATTGGGGTGAAGCCTTGAAATTAATGGCCATGATACCATGAGAGGGCTTTGAGAGGGGGCAAAGAAAAGGGATTCATGTGTAAAATATCCCAATCCACCTTGATAAATAATGTGAACGAAATGATCATATTTCCTTTGACTTGTAGCTGAAGCCAAATGGTTAATGGGAAGGGGTTGGTAGTTGAACAACCCACCACCCTCAATGAATATATGTATAGGAAATTTGGCTAGGACAACATAGGTTTCCATCCAAAGGTACAACAAAGTACCAATTCTGTAGCGAGATTGACCCACGAGTTCCTTCTAATAGAATAAAAGAAGGGGTAGGTTAGTAACCTTCCAAAGGGGATTACGTGTACTGGGTACATGAGGAAGAAAAGGAGAAGAAGACCTAGAAAAGAGAGAGTGTGGGAGAGAGACACAACACAGATATACTAAAGGAAAAGAGACACTAGAAGTGAAAACACGAGGGAGTGAAAAGAATCCCCTGGTGGTATCATGGCTTGGAACAAGGGTGACCTACTACCAAGGTGACTTAGCTAGCATAGCCTATGGTTGGGTGGAAATGAAAAAACTCACAATCATTTCGTTGTCTATAACTTGTAATAGATAAGTATCTCTACACCATGTGTAATTGAAATGATATGGCCATATTCTTGTGTTTGTAATTATGAACATGAATACCATAATTTTGAGTTTGTTGGGTATTCTTGGAGATGGCCTATGTACTTGTCTGAAATACATTTCCATGGAAAGAAGTGGCAAAGAAGGAATGCCTTGGTGGTTTCCAGAGAAAGGACGGAGCCAAGAAGGTCGGGTAGACCTTGGAAATAAATTAGAAGAATTTCTGAAATGGTGAAGTCCTTAATCAAACTAATGTCCTAAGAACACCCCTTTTTGAGCCAGAACAAATCATAGCCGGTGATCTGATACAAAAAGATCATGGAACTTCAACGAAGTAGGCTATAATATCTGAAGAGGATGTACTCCAAGCCAATTATGACCATTGATCGATGTAAATGTGAGGTTAAACCTTAGTCGTCGATTCATCATAGGTTCCTCCTATTCACGTGGTAGCTAAGTGAAAGGGGAGAGTGATTTCGTCATGACATGCAGTTCCACCATGGAAACCAACACATTCCTAGGGATGACACATGTCGGTACCTAATTCATCAAAGAGTCAAGGATGGGCCCCTATTTGGGCTCAAGAATTTTGAATGTCATCTTAATCATCAACCATTCATTTTGCAGATTCATAGATCTCAATCACTCATCAAAGAGGAATGGTCGAAGTAAGTAGTAGTCCTGGTGGGGAAGGAACTCCGACAGAGAGACTCTGAGAGTCAATGAGAATCTTTGATTGAAATATGGGTGAGGTTGAACCTTGACCATAGATCAAAGGGGGTTTTGCTCAATCGAGGAAAAAAAGGGAAGTGTCGTCAGTGGAACATGTCATGCCAACGTGGTAGTCAATGTTTCTGAAAGGGTGAAATTTGTCAGCCTAAAATTTGTAGGAAGGGCTGAGTGGGAGTCCCTTTTGGTATTAAACTCTAGAACATGTTCCTTAATCCTATCCATTATATATACATATCGAATGATCTGGACTTTTATATTTGATGAAGGTAATTCCATCAGAGTAGACCTTTTGGAGTCACTGAGATGGGTTAACTCCATCGTCGATCATAGTACTTTAATTAGATTATTTTTGTGTGGGGGTGCTAGAGGACTCCAACGGAGTAACTCCAAGAGGAGATCTAGGTCGTTGATCTACCATGATCAGAGGAAATCTGAGAGGACATTTTGGTCGTTGATCTATCATTAGCAGAGGAAATATGAGTGGATATATGGGTCATTGATCTATCATAATAGAAAGAAATCCGAGAGGATATCTGGGCCATTGATCTACCATTATTGGAATAAATCCGAAAGGAGATATAGACCATTTATCTCCTACCAAAGGGAAATTTTATCACATAAACTTGTTAAGGGTCGCAGGATGACCAAGTATTTTACTTGCATAGGAAACAACCATAAGCACAAAGCGCATCATTCAGAGCATTCTATATTGGGATGAAATACTAGCGACGATCAGGTTCATTTTTCAATGACGAAGATCCCAGGAGCAGTTCAGATCAGCGGCTCATGTGTATTCCGCATGTCAAAATTGCACAAGGATTAGTGACTAGCCAAGCATCCCGAAGTCCCGAAGTAAATATGAGCCATTGAAGGATGAGGACATGCGTTACCATATCTCACACTTCGGGAGTTTTACACTTTGTAGAATTGCGTGAGAAAGCATAAGAAAAAGGCCCAAAGCCCGAAATCTCAAAGTGAATCTCGATCGTCCAAATCAAGAGGCCACACGTCACCAGATATCTCACTTCAAGAGTTTGGCACTTCAGAGAATTGTGCCACCAGATATCTCACTTCAAGAGTTTGGCACTTCAGAGAATTGTGCGAGAAAACAAGAGAAAAATCACGAAGCCCAAACTACCGAAGTAAATCTCGACCCTCCAAAACAAAAGGACACGTGGAGGTAGATATCCCACTTTGGAGATACGACACTCCAGGGGATTGTAAGAGTTGTGCATCGAAATGGCTTGAATCCTGAACTCCCGAAGTAATTGTGAACCGTTGATATTTGTAGAAGGAAACAGGGTCCATCCAAGAGTGGTGCATGGTAGAAAAAGTAGGGCTTTCCCATATCGTAGATCGTGACCATATCAATGGCCATCCTTCATTGCGGGGACACAACATTCTCAAATGATAAAATTATTTAGCGGTCCCACAATTGAAACCATGGTATAGTGGAAGAGCTACATGGCAAAAGGTGGTGAGTTGTGAGCTCAAAAGCAGTTTGGATCCAAACCGCCTTTGATGGCCCCACAATCACGTTCTTATTCAGAATCAAATCCATGAGCGACACGTAGTCTCCCCCTAATCGTCTAGCTGCGCCCCGATCCCAAGATTCCTTTAAGTTGTTTTTATCAGACTGTCTTCTTAGTTTACATGTTGTTTTGTTTTTCTTATCTGGATGTAATCTCTCTTATCTATGGATTCCCGAGACGGTAGAGGATTTGTTGTCATCTTTCCCATCTTTCATGGTTCATCGCTAGATGCTTGTTGTTTTTCTTCTTGTCTGGATGTAGCATCTCTCTAATTTATGGATTCCTGAGGTGGTAGAGGATCTGTTGTCATCTTTCCCATATTTCATGGTTCATCACTCATACATTTTCTGTTTTTCTTTCTCATTTAGAGGTGGAATCTTTGATATATGGATTCCTAAGGCGATAGAGGGTCTACTGTCATATTCCCATGTTTCATTGTTTATCACTCACACACATTCTATCTTCTTTCTCCTCATCACCACATAAATACTTTTGTCTGATAGGTAGTTTAAATGCCTTCATTATTCACAATACTTATGAATCCATAGCCCAATGGTCCCAACTGATCTGTAGTTACTTCTATTTTCTTTTCTTCTCCCTGTAGTCTTATTGATACACCTACTCAAACCATTTCAATACATTTACATTTTGATGGGTACTGGGCTTATCCTCTTGCAGTCTGAGGGTGACTCTCAGTGCAAGAAAAATACTTGGTCGTACTGCGACCCTTGACAACTTTATGTGATAAAATTTGGCTCAACAGGGGATGACATGCTCCCTGTGAGCTGCCAAGAACAAGTAGTTCCAGTGCCTTAGTTGTTGGGTTGTGGAGTCGAGATCAAATACATCCTGTTGAGGACCACAAGATGACATATGCACTATTTTACTTACAAAAAAGAAAGAAAACACATGTGCTCTAGAAGGAGCTTATTTATGTACAATCCTAAACTAAATGATTCTTTACAATGTGTTAGGTGAAAGCAAACTTCCACCATAGCCACCCAAATAGTTTGGTAATATAATTCCTCCTTTCACTTCAAATTATCCACAAAAGGTAAGGGAAGTATGACAACAGAATGAACACATGTTTTGGAACACTGACAATACCCCCAAATGATGATAAGATGAATAGCTTTGAAGGCTCTAATGCTTTTGGAAAACTCAAATCCATATATAACCCCACAGGGTCATAAAATTTGTAATAAGGCACACTAAACTGGTAATAAATTACCTCCTTTACTTCATTATTGCTCACCTATTGTTTGGTGTTCTCAGAGTGTACAGGTGGATAAAGGATTGATGCAGGTTGGCTAATCCCAAGTGATATTTTCTCATTTACAAGTGTTGGGCATGAGATGAGTTGCACATTTAGCTCTTCCTCTTCTCCTTCATGGCCCTCCCAAGGATAATATTCATAATCATCATATATAGGAACCATGCTATGAGGTTCCAAAGAAGCCATGAAGAATCTCCGCTCTTTATCATCTTCACTGGGATATTCATCAAAAATTGGTTGTGTTTGGTCATAATTCGAAACAACTTCTTCATCATAATAAGGGCTGCCAAAAAAATCTATTTCAAGGACAGAAATATCCTCTGCATTTTCTTCATAAGAGAAAGAAACAAAATCTGCCTCCAATTATGAAAAGATAGGAAAAAACAGATATAAATCTTCCCTAGTTTTTTTAACTAGCTTATCATCTATCTCAGCTTCGCATTCAGGAGAAATATCTACTGCAGAATACACTTTCTTTTCATCATCAGAATATTCAAAAGAAATATGTTGATCTTCATGAACATTTAAAACAATAGAGACATCTGATATGATTCCAAAAGTTTCTGTGTTATTGTTAAGATAATGAATATCATTCAACACCTCATGATCTTCATGGTAAATTTTTTCTTCTACAATAAATGATTCATCAAAAATTGGGCTTTCATGACTAGCAGAATATTTATGGAGCAAAGAAAAATCATCACAACATCCCTCAAAAAGACGTTCAACTAAAAAATACTCTTTACAAAATGAATTAAAAGCTGCATGAAAAACTGTCAAAGAGTTGATACTTGCAATTGGAAGAGATCGACACCAATCGTGAGCAATCCCCTCTAATGAATACCTGAAAATATTTATCTGAAAATATTCATGCACGATATGAAGTTGATGAATAAAATCATGAAAATCCAGCAAGTGTTTAGCTAGTTCCTCCCACTCTTTTCCTTGAAATTTAGGAAGGCTACTTTCCCATTCATCTCTACTAGGCATTGGAATAGGGAAACTGACTATCTTTGAAAAATCACACAAAGCATACCTCTGAGATAAAATATTGTCCATTTCAAACTAGTGGAGTCTCCAATAGATTTTCGAACAATGGAGTCACCATGGTTAAAGATGAGCAGTCAAAAAAATGTCTCCAACTTCAGTTCACCATCTAAAACTGGATCTTTTCGTTGTCGTTCTCCTAGGGAAGATATCTTCACTTCTATCCCCGACAAAGGTGCCATGAATGTTAGCACTGAGAGTCACCCTCAGACTGCAAGAGGATAAACCCAGTACCCATCAAAATGTAAATGTATTGAAATGGTTTGAGTAGGTGGATCAGTAAGACTGCAGGGAGAGGAAAAGATAATAGAAGTAACTGTAGATCAGTTGGGACTGTTGGGCTATGGAGTCAAAAGTATCATGAATAATGAAGGCATTTAAACTGCCTATCAGTCAAAAGGATATATGCGGTGATGAGGAGAAAGAAGACAGAATGTGTCTGAGTGATAAACAATGAAACATGGGAAATATGACAACAAACCCTCTACCACCTCAGGAATCCATAGATCAAAGATGATACCTCTAGACAAGAAGAAAAATAGAAAATATCTGAGTGATGAACCATGAATGATGGGAAAGATGACAACAAATCCTCTACCACCTCAGGAATCCATAAATCAGAGAGATGCTACATCTAGACAACAAGAAAAACAACAAGCATCTGGCGATGAACCATGAAAGATGGGCAAGATGACAACATATCCTCTACCGTCTCAGGAATCCATAGATCAAAGAGATTTCATCCAAAAAATAAAAAAATAACAACATGTAAACTAAGAAGACAATCTGATAAAAAAAAATCAAAGGAATATTCAATAACATAATATTTAAAATCGAAGCCCTCAGGCCTACAAGCTGAGAAACACACATCCCTGCTCCTAAAACTCTCTCAGATCTCCATCCTCTTAACCCCCCCTTTCAAAATTTCAAACTAATTTATTTATAATCAAATCAGTCCACAACTACCAGGAGCGTGATCTGGCCATCCCATTCAAAGATTTCGTCTGTGCATCTTTCTGTTAGATTGTGTTTATTTCCTCCTGTCAGATGCATGCTCAAATCAATATGGATCTGCAAGAAGAAACCGTCCATTGTGGTACCTCGGCCTGAAAACTCTATCTACTCAGACATAACTTCCACATCTTGTATTTATGGATTGAGCTAAGGTTTCAGCTACCAGTCCCTTTACATTAGCTAAATCCTCCTCGGGATCGGAGCGCGACTGGACGATTAGGGGGCGACCACATGTCGCTCATGGATTTAACACTGAATAAGCACATGATTGTGGGTTTGTCAAAGGAATTTTGGATCCACACCGATTTTGAGCCCACAACTACCACCTTTTGCCATGTATCTCTTTCACTATACCATGGTTTCAATTGTGGGAATGCTCAAGAATTTTATCGTTAGATCATGTTGCATCCCCGCAATGAAGCATGGTCCTTGATCTGTTCATGATCTATGATTTGGGAAATCCTTGCTTTTGCTGCCACATGTCACTCTTGGATGGAACCTGTTTCCCGTTGCAAAGATTAATGGTTCGCAATTACTTTGGGAGTTCGAGCTTCAGGACTTTTTGATGCACAACTCTTACAATCCCCCCAGATCACTGTATCTCTAAAGTGAGAGATATGCCTCCACGTGTCCTTTTCTTTTGGACAACCGAGATTCACTTCAGGAGTTTGGGCTTCGGGAGTTTTCTCCTGTTTTCTCATGCAATTCTCCGAAGTGTCAAATTCCTGAAGTGAGAGATATAGTGACACGTGGCCTCTTGATTTGGACGACTAAGATTCACTTCGGGAGTTTGGGGTTCGGGTCTTTTTCTTCTACTTGCTCACTCAATTCTCCGAAGTGTCAAATTCCTGAAGTGTGAGATATGGTGACGCATGTCCTCAACCTTCAGTGGCTCAGATTTACTTCGAGATGCTTGGTTAGTCGCTAATCCTTGTGCAATTTTGACATGTCGAATACATGTGACCCGCTGATCTAAACTACTCCTAGGATATTCGTTGTTGAAAAATGAACCGGAATGCTGCTAGTATTTCAGCCCAACATAGACTGCTCCGAATGCTTCTTGTGAAAGCAAAATACTTGGTTGTCCTGTGACCCTTGAAAACTTTCAAGAGGGTGACATGGATGGTGTCAGGTGTCAATCAAGGGTTGTGCCATAGATCATGAAGATGAATGACATGTGTCAGGTGGCGAGGTTTCCATGTGTCTAGCAGAGATTGTACCACGTTTCAAGGTGACTCATGGATTTTTATACAAAACTCCTTGTTGATAAATGTATACCATGCATCACGTCAGGTGGTTGGCAATGGTAGGGCCACGTATCACAACAAGTGGCTAACAGTGATAGGGCCACGTGTCACAATAGGTGCCAGTTAGTGTGTCCTATGAGATCACACATGTAGACATTTGATTGGTTGATGGGATGGGAGTGGGATCGGTTAGGGAAAAAGGTCCTTAGTTTATTGCCTTAAATATCAACCATTGATTGGAGGGGAAAATAATGGTCTAGGCCATCCATCAAAGTGGGCCTATTAGAGGAGTTTGAACTATCAGAACGAGTGCACTCTGAAGGGAGGACTGCAAGGATCGATATGGACCATTGATTGGTGAGTATAGGTGATGCGAGGATGACCAATGATATGTCGTGAATTTCCACATGATCACACAGATGAAAAGGACAGGTGGAAATACCTTGTTAGGTAATCCCTGGTATCATGTGATGACGTGTATAGCCACGATAGTCCACGTGTCAGGTCATGGGTGGATCCATGTGCCATGTGGGTGTCGCACCATGTATACAAGGTTACAACAAGGGAAGCAAGAGTAAACCGTTGTCCAGGTAAATAATCCAATACATTCTAAGTCATTGATTGACTGACTCCAGGAGTCATCAGATCCATCAGAGTATGTATGGTCAGAGTAGTCGTCAGAGTGAAACATGACTCCATAGAGAAGGCACTCCTACGAGAGGGGCTTGAATGAATTAGAGTCATCGATTTAGAGAATGGCCAAGGGTATGATAGAGTGGAAGTCGAAGGGATAAGTGGTAGATGCCAAAATAGTGCCACGTCATATGGTGGAAGTGATAGGAAGCCATGTGAAACCCACATGGATATGAAGTGACGTATGATTAAAGAAGACCCAAGAAACTTTAGGGGGCCATAACTTTTGATCCAAAGATGAGTTTTGAGCATGGTGACAATAATTGGAAATTTCTTAATGAACAGAAGGCGATGGTTCCCTCGAGAAGAGGATTTGAGATGATTGAGGAAAAGTGATAATTTATTATCCCATCCCTTAAAAGGGTATTTACGGAGTTGGGTGTGTTACAACAAGTGTCAAGTTGGGAACATGCACATACATTTGGGGGAAATTAGTTCATTTTCCATCATTCCTTCAACATTCCTTCATTCATTATGCCACCATTCTCTCTTATCCTCCATGCTCACTCTATATCCATCAACCATACATGCAATTGGGGAAATATCTAGAGCGGTTTCTAGGTAAATTGAGTTGAAGAGGTGGGTTATCGGGCCCTTGAGAATTATCTCTAGGTGAGATAAATGATGTGAATTGTTTCCCCAAGGTGCCAAGATGCAACTATAGGGATCTGATACTTCCTGTCTGACATATTGTTGAATCCCCAAAAGAGAAGTGGGGCAGCCGAAGGACTGTTGAGAAAAGAAGGTGCACACTTCCTAGGGTGGGATAGGCATGTGGGCAATGAGATTATGTAAGCTATTTTCTAGAGTTGGCACCTTAGTCTGAGCATTTTGGCTATTGATAGACCTTATCTTGGCTTATGATTCCTTTTCCTTGGTGGAGTTTCAACTCCAACTCAGGGGTGACCTCCTACTAAGAGTTATGAGTAGAAGAGTCTATGGTTGGGAGGAAAGTCTGAGGTTTGCATGTCGTTGGTGATATTTTGTAAAATATAAGTGTATTTTATGTGCTTGTTTTAATAATTGTGTGCTTAATTATTTATTTTTGTTATGGGTTTTTCCTATATGATGTTTTATATGCATATATTGTTGTTATTCTGCATAATGTTGTTCATATGAAAATAATTTAAGTCAATGAAATTGGTATCAGAGTTGGAATTTTTATGTGGCATATCCCAACTTGGTGGCTAGGGATGCTACACTCCCTCTCAGACTCTCACATAGTATAACAAGTTTGGTACATCGTAAGGAATGAAATGGACTTGACCTAGACATGTCAAGACCTATACCTAGACCTAGACAAAGAAAGACCTAAACATGGAAAGACCTAGACCATGAACTAGACCTATACGATGACCATGATGTAGACCATGACATAGACCTA